>PVLD010012273.1:0-61203 GCA_004027595.1 Dinomys branickii | reverse complement strand
ACCTCTTTCTTTTTCCTGTTCTGCTCTTCCTGGGCTGATTGTATTAATTCCCCCCAATGGCATGTGCAGCCCTGCGCTGACGCAGCCATTGACGGTGTCCTTATTCATCTCGTAGCAGAGAGGCCATTTGAATGAATATATGTTCCCCATTTTCTTTGCATTATAAATTCAGTGTTGTGGGAAAAGGAGCCAAATGTAATGGCGTGGCCTGCACAGAGAAATGTCCCTATCTGAGAAGAGGAGTTTTATAGGGGGGAACAATTGACAGCCTCTCACCACAGTGGGCACATTTTTCTGTACAACTGCATCACCACTAATGATAAATGAAGAATGTTTGATAGCTGGCTCCGTTGTCTGACAGCTACAGTTTTGGCCAGAGGGCCGTGGCAGGCTTTAGACTTCTGTTCAAAATGAGTTAAACATATTAGGCATTATGAAGGCACAGAAGCCCTGAGAATGAGTGCTGAAATGAGTGATCCGGGTAGGCTCCTGGGTACACAACTTGCAAAGCAGATGTCATTCTAATAATGTGTGATATAGAACATGCCTGGCCTAAACCCTGCTGGATGAAATATGAAGCCCCATTGGTGATATTTAATACCATTTTATGAGGTGCCATCTTATAAAGACAATGCCCGCCGTATGTGGAATGCTTAAGGTATTTTGCCAAAGGCATAGGGAGGTATCTGGAGTAAGTAGAATTTTTATTATTTTATAAGCCTTTACTTTGTAATATTTCTGTTTCCACATTATTGTGGGGGCTTGCTGCCCTAACCCTTTGTCGAGTGAACCTGATGAGCAGCTTGCTGGTAGATTGACAGATAGCCCTTGCTATTTCTGCCAGAAAAGACCAATTTCTACCTAAACACTTTCTTCAGAAAACCCTTAAAGAGGAAACACAGCTTTGCTATAAGCATTCTTCGAGCAGGGACTTTGAGGTCAGCGTATAAAAATATTGCCTTTTTTCAAGTGGACCATTTCGAGCGTAACAGAAGTTTTGTACAGACTGCAGCTACTGGAATGTGCTTTCTCTTTCCAACATGGTTTTTGATACTGAAAATCCATCAAGTCAGTCAATGTTGGGGGTGCCTTACGACATTCCAAGAGAGATTAGACACGTGACTCTTAGCCACTGCATCAGTGTGGGGCTTGCTGGCCCTAACAACTTAAACATTCTAAGTGTGGGAACCGTGATGACCCAGGGTAGGTAGGGATTTCCCAAAGTGCAGTACAAATAGGATCGAGGGGTGACTACCTTACTGAAAATGCACCATTTTCATATTTTATTTTAGTGCCTTCACACTCACCGTCTCACATTCTCCATAAGGCATTTCAGCAATTGAGAGCCACGTAAGGGTATAGATGCCCAGGGAAGGCGCCACATAAGACGCATCTGCAGACCTGACTGTTCTGCTCACCCTGAAGGGAAGGGCAATGGTGTCTCTTCCAGGGTCTGTAAAGTGAGGGGTCTGGCATGATTATGAATACAGTGCATGATGAGGGGTGGGATTTCCTTTTTGTTTTCACTGAAGAAATCTCTATTTTTTGAGAGTTTGGAGAATTTGGGGACATGGAAAATGTACCCACAAAACAAGCTTCCACCACAGTATGAAGTAACGTAACCTGGGCCATTAATTCCGAATTAACTTGCAGCATTCAGCGGGGTTTTCTTTTAGCTTTGAGATGCAGGGATGATGCCACAGCCTGCTGCTGCATGGTTAGGGCGCTGCTCTTCAGTACTCTGCTGGCTTTCTGCCACTGCTAGTGGGGCTATTTGCTAACACATAGTTTAGTGTTTGTTTTCCAATGGTTCTATACCAGTTATTTTTGCCCTTGTTCTTGTGTGACTGAGTTAAATATTTAGTCATTGTGGAAACATGGCTGCAGAAGGAAGGGAGTTGTTCCTCTGTGTTGTAACACCGATTTTGGGAATAGCAGTGGAAGGAAGACAGTGGAAAAGTGTGAGGTTTAAATAAGCACATGTGAAACCTCTTCCAAGGTTGGGAGTAGAGCATGAGAGTTCAAAGCACTTTACATTCAGATTCCTTTGCAAATGTGTTTGTTCTTACTCCACTTCAAGGAGTAAGATTAGAAATTCTGGTGATGGAAACTGGGAGTGGTTTGTATGAGCTTCAAGGACAAACTTAGTTTGTATACACAAGGATAGCTGGGATAACTGTACTGTTCATTTCTATTAGTTTATTGAAAGGAACTGTGAATGCTTAAATATTTTTCTTTTTAAGTTTTTGACCAAGTTTGCATGCTTATATCTGGTAATATGAAAAACTAACTTGAAGATAATATTATTCAATATAACAACCACTGTTGAATTCCTACCATCTTTTTTAGTGAAATTCTGTATCATTTCCAATGCTTTTTCATTATTTTTTATTCTCTTTAAAAAATGACAAACAGGTTTAGGTTGGAAGATTGGCAGGTGATATACTTTAAGCTAAACTCACATGTTTACCCCCGATGAGGATGACTTTTGGAGACCAGTGCTTTTCACAGGCTTTTCCCGTGGAACCTATTCCAGTTGTTAATGGGATGCCACGTGAAGTCGTCAATGCCTCCAGATGAACTACCTCTTCACTTCTATTTGTGGGGGAAAGGAAGGACGTTGGGAAAAGTTGGCTATTCAAAATAGCGAGACAGCATGGTGGAGGAGAGAAAGAGCACAGGCTTTGAAACTTGGTAACCCAGTTCTGCTACTCAGTACAAATAACCTTGAGCAGGTCCACCAGTTAAGGTTTTGAACCTTTTTCCTTTTTTGTAAAATGAAAACAATGATATCTTTTAGCACTCACCTCCATCGTTGGCTGGAGTAGGAAGTTGTACAGTGTGCAATCTTTGGTATCACCTGTGGACATGAGTTGCTTCTGCCATAGCTCCTAGTGCTGGGATGCCTTCTACTGTGACCATTAATTCTGTATGACAGACGGCCCCTACTTGGCATTCATCTGATCTGAAGAGCCACAGATACTCTTTTGCTCTGCATGGTCCTGCCTTGGAAGAAGATAATGTACTTGGCTGCAGTTTGGAAGAAGTTTCCTCTTCTTCCTGCTACTGATCCTGTGTGGGAATCCGGAGAAGGCTTTTCATTCCTAACACTTACGGCCTGGGGGCCACTTTCTGACTAGAGGTCCTCAAGTTGCTCCTTTTTCTTTTCGGTATCTGCTTCCACCTGGGTAGTTCCATTATAGTGTGATTTTTATCTACTAATTTTATGTATGCTTTTTGTTAAAATAAAAACAGTTCTCATACTTAAAAAAATTTACAGATACTAGATTCTTTATTCCTCCTTGAAGTTACAGAGTGTTCAGAGGTTTTTGTCATCCTGTGAATTATTGCAACTCTCATTCCCTGACTTGTGGATCGCTGTGGTTCCTTATTTCCCAACTTGTTCACCAGAGCCAAAAAAGAACAAATTGCCCAAGCAATTAACTGCCTCACATATGTGTAAGTGCCAGATTTCAGCATGTGGCCTGGCCCTTCCCTTTGTGGACAATGGCAGGCTCAAGGTCCATATGACAATAAATTTTATGCCAGACCTGAGGTCTATTCTTTCACTGGAATTTTGGACCACTTTCACTTCCCAAGAGAAGTAAAGGAGATTGGAAGATTGATGGCTGTTGAACATTTTTAACAAAGGTTTTGAAGACGTGGCCTTTCTAAAATACAAGCATTAAAGAGAGAAGAATACATTATAGATACAAATCCCTTAATCTCTGATTTTTTGATGTAAATATCTTGATATACTAATTCAAAGAGCAACTTTAATTCCAAATAATAAGGGAAATTGTGGATGTATGTTATTATAAGGCCTGTCTATCTCATAAGGTATTACAAGAACTGTATCATCCCCCTTCATAACCTGTGCAGAAAGTCTTCAGGTTCTTTCCCCAAGAGATTCGGCTCTGTGATCAAAACCCCTCAGTTCCTCCCCAGCTTCTTTGCAGGGAAGCCACCTCAGTGTTGCTTTATGCTCCAGGTGGCTCTGTTCACTGAGGACTCCTTCTCCCAGAAAGAGTGACCTTCAATGTTCTTGACCAAGGAAGTTAGGGAGACCGAAACATTTGCCTGTATTCTGAGCTTTTAAGTCTTACAAATTCCATCCCATTATGATTAGAAGAATCAGAAAATCACCTAAGTAGCCTTACATTTCTCAGACTTCTAGAGCAATGTGTTTGAGTACTTGTTCAAGAAGCCCAGAGCCTTCATTTGTATTCTGAAAGATTTACAAAAGATATAGGAGTTTTTAACCTACTATAAGGCTCTAGTCTTGGGGGCAAAGAACCTGGGCAACCAGATCCATTTTGTTTAAATGAGGGCAGTGTTTCTCATTCTAAGTAAATAAATGAAGCCACAATTTTTACATATGAGTCTTCTGGGTTTGGCATTCATGGCTGCTGGGGAGAGGGGCTGCTCTATGTGTGCGGACAGATTACACACCAGAGATGGTCAGTTGTGCAGACCAGATTAAGCACAGATCCAGAACCACATTACTTGCAACTGTTGGGTAATCACATCAAAAAAATGAATGCTTCTCTGTGAGAGACCCCCACAATCAATTACCTGGTTCTCCCAGGATGGTCGCACCCTGGCACATCTCCAGTGTGTCTCCTTTTCTTGAACTCTTCACCTATGAGCGGCAAAGTGAGTGCACACACCAGCACATTGGTCCAATCTCTGTGACTCTGCTTTCCTCCATTTCTCCACAGAAGCAGAAATGGTTAAGTCTCAAGTGAATAGTTCAGCATCTTTTTGGGTTGTTGTAGTTGGGCCTTGAACACTGGGTCTAGGCATGGAGAAAGTCTTAATTTTATTTTTGAAATTAATTTCCTTAAATGTTTAATCAGTGTTTAATTGGCTAACAATCATAGCATATGATCAAATCATGCAATCTCATAAATTTTAAAATACTAATGTATTCATGGTAGGATCATCATAATCATGGTAATGAATTAGATTACTACCTCCCCAAATTTCCTGTGCCCCTTTATTATTTTTACTTTGTTCCTGGAATCACAGGCTTGTTTTATATTTTTGCACTTAATAGCTGAATAACTCAATATTTTTGCCTACTTCCATTTCATTGTACAAGTTAAATTTTCTGGTGTCTCGATCTCACTTTGTTATAGAATTTTCCTCTTAACAGTGATTTCCACATCTGGATCAAGTTCCACAGATTGCTGCTAGGATCACTGTGTCTTGTGCACTTGCCAGGCTGACCCGTTGTACACCCTAGTGCATCCCTGATGCACTGTGACACAAGGCTGCCACCAGCCACTTTCTGCCATTTGTTGGCTGTCAGGCTCTGAGGCTAATAAAACTTTCCCTTGTTCCTACTTTGCTTTGGAGAATTGCTGATGTCTGGTGTCTACCTGGCTACACGTCCTCCCTTAATTGCTTCTGGAAATCACCTGATTGCTTAAAGCCACTGGTCAACCAGTTTATAATTTTTGTCATCCTAGTCATCCCAGCACCAGCCGATCTCAGTACTGCTAAAAATGCATTTAATAACAAAAGTAAACCAAGGTTATTTTGATTATGTCTCAATTTCAAAAGCCCTTTGAAGTACCAAGTTACCTCAGTACCACCATTATGAATGCCACTGGTTTATAGGTAGACTGAATATACTGATTAACAGGGAATTTTGGATTACTAAAAAAAAGCATTAGTTGTGACAACACCATATTCCAGGTGATAAGAGCAGCCAAGGAAAGGAGGTTATTTCAGGACTTTCAGGAGCCCACTTTCAGGAGCATCATCATAACTTTCTCTCTATTTAGTAGTGTTTGAACACTGAGATATTTTGTTTACTGGGAACAGGCCAAAGGACACAAGTAATTGTAGCTTCTCCACCTACACCTTAACCAATATCAGCCTGAGAAGTTAACCAATAGCAACAATGACAAAATGAATCCAGTTCTCTAACATTTATTGAGTTGTGGCAGTGGTCAGACCTTGGATTGCTCAGTGGGAGACCTAAATGGCTGAGACCATGTCTTCTTTCAAGTTGATTACAATATAGAGACCGGAAGGGACAGTTGCTGCTGTAGTATCAAGACTCACCTTGGCAGCTCTCTAATAACCATTAGTTAGGTTTTCTTCGAGTTTTTGAACTCTAGAGTGCATCTAATGAGGGTGTTTTTCATGGCTCATCTAATCTCTCACTCTCGATGTTAGGCCCAACTTGAGACATATCTGCTTGATCATAGTTAGGCCCTGACAACCCCCTAGAACTTTGATGCTTGACCTATGATGACTGCAGACCCATTCTACATAAGTTATCTACCCCTCTTGCTGTGTTCTGGTTTCATAGGGGATATGCTGTGCTGTGGAGAACAAGAGAGTTGCACCCTCTTTGCATGTTTCATTCACTGGATTTGTGCATCCAAATTGCTCTTTGTATCCAAATGAAGCTGGAGTGCTATTTTCTTCCTGCATAGCTTTTGATGGAGTCAATGAATTTTTAATTTTTGCTAATCTTTTTTTTTTTTTTCAGAAATGGAACTTTGGAGGCGGGGTTAAGCCCTTTCAGGGTAATTCAGGCATCTCCATTAGGAGGTCTTTTCCCAATTTTGAGGCATAAGTGTGATATATGCAAAGAAATATCCCTGTTCACTTATATATCTTCATGCCCATTGTTTGCAGCTGGTGACTTTAGTCATGCATTTTTATTAATACACTAATTTATCACCCTGGCCAGTGCTGTGCCCAGATATCTCAAGCTGTCTCAGAATTCTCAGTGTATTCCCAAGACACAATTAACTTAAACTGATGCATTTCATAGGCATATACCATATAGTTATGAAAGAAAAAAGTATGTCTTAAGACTTCAAAAATGATTGAGAATGCCAGTTTTAGACTATGGTGATGGTATCTGATCCAATCAGTGCATAAAGTCCTTTCAAGACTAGGTAGCTTTGCACAGAATATATATATATTCTAGTGAATTATACAATTTCAAGCCTTAGTGAGACCCTTTTATACATCTCTGTGATGGAATTGATGGTGTGTGTGTGTGTGTCTGTGTGTCTGTCTGTCTGTCTGTCTGTGATGTGCACGATGTCAGGGGGTGAGTGAAAAATGGATGAAAAGTTGTTAGTAGTAAGTACTAATCTACTCTGCAGCTGGTAGTGGTGAAACAGAAGCATGATCATTACATGCAAGCTAAGGAATTTTGATCTTTTTAATCTTTAATGCAATTAAATCACTTCTTTCTTTTAGGTTTTGTCCTTGAAGAAAATTTTAGAGAGACTGAGTCACAATGATACTTAAAGAAACAGAACAGCATGTTAATATTTCCATAGAAGAGGAAATAAAAATGATATTGTCTGCACAAATAGACTTAGGTATGTAATTATGGTGTTTTATTTATTTCTTTATTCATTCAACACCTGATTATTGAGCCCATATATATGCTAGACACTGTAACAATTAGGGGCATAAACGTGAATTTGGCAAGGCTTCTTCCTACATTGTCTTTCTACAGTGTGGCTGACAATGAACCTTATTTCTTAGAAGTAATGAACTGCAAACATAGATCCCGTCTATAGGCTGGATTCAGTAAGCTTTTATTGACAAAATCCCTGCTTCCTAAGATGTTCTCTGTGGAACACTAGCCTGGAGGAACTCAGAAAGGAAAAAAAATGAAAAAGATTTCTGGCCAAAATATTTAGAAAATGGTAGCGATTACACTATTTCTTGTGTATTCACAAAGGATAATCATCTTTTAAGGTGCTGAAAAACCTTCCTGAATTTTGGTTAACCCATCATTCCCTATATCATATAGTCAATGTATGCTTTTAAAAGGTAAATATAATGAAGACCTCTGAACTCACGATAGGGAATGCTGGAATAAATGAAAGTAAAAATTACTGTCCAGACAAGCTTTAAGAGTTTAAAAAAGGCATGTAAACCTTCAGTTTCTCTCCTTATTTTTGTGCCTTAGGAGTTAATAGAGAAGAAAAATTGTGAATCAGCATAATTAGCAATATTAGTATATAATTATTTAATATATGATATACATACATATGTAAATTTATGCATGTTTTTCTGTAAAGTGAAATACCAGTAGACCCAAAACATACCAGTCTGCAACTCTATCTCTTCTTTCCTCCAAATGTAGCTCTTATGGAATCACAAGTGCTCCCAGTAAATTCTGGGTATCTTTCCATCCCAAGCTTCCTGGGCAATTTTTATATTATTAACCATATGAGTCAAATTTAATGAGAGTAGCTCAAATAAAACTTGCCCTGTCACGACTTTTGACTGTCAGTTTCCATTTCCTGAAGAGCACTGGTGGGGGCTCCACGCAGAATCTTTCCTGAACCTTTGAGGACTCCTTCTGTGTTTAAGAACTATAAATCAAGGCTAATTGAAGAAAAATGAGAGAAAATGTGTGTTTATGTTGCTCTGATAAAGCTGAGGCTTGGCCGTAATTGCAAAACAATATGGAGGTGAAGAATAGAACCTGACAACTCAAAGCTGCAAATCTGATTGCTTGGGATTCCATGATCGCACAGGATGCCGTGGCTCTCTTCTGTCTCCTGCTTTCTGGGGAAAGGCTTGGGAGCCTGGTGCCCATTTCCGTATCAGTTATTTTAGTTATACAGATATTTCATTGAACAAGACTTTTATCCTAGGCCCTTCAAGGTGACTTCACTCCCTTAGCAATGCGACTTCAGCTTCTCTCACAGGCAGCCCTTGTTTCCAGCTCTGGAATGTTTTTCCTTTTCCCTTTCTTCTGGATATTGTTGCCACTGTCAAATGGAAAGTACATAGAAATAGGAGATTAAACATGTAAATTTTATAAACAGAAATCAAAGGTCCTAAATCCTTAGCAAAGAAAAGCCAACATAAGTAAGAACATTAAAAAACATACATAAATAGTACTTCCAGGCTGAATACGTTAAATAATTCAACAGTTAAGTCATAAGCGTTCTTAAACTTAAGTATAAAAATGCCCTTGACAATATTTCACAGTCTTGCATTTCTTTAAAATATTTAGCATTCTCATTAAAGAGAATGACTTTAGTTTATATATTAGTTACACTCCTGCTTGTTAATATGAAGGAATTTAGGGGCAAAAACCATTCTTATGTATATAAGCAAAAGGCAATTTACATACCGAGTTGGACAACAATTCACTTTTTATTTATTTCTGGATCATCGGCATCTACATATAGCTGTACAGCATATAAACAAATTTGTTCCTTAATGTGCAATATTAATATTCACTGCCCCAAAGTGCCATTTGCTAATGCCATTATGAAGACAGGTTCTTTCAAAGCTACACGGAAATCCCTGCTTTAGAAAGACTTAATGAACCTTACGTTTTTGGAATACTGCACAGTGTAATGCCTATTACATATTCATTGCTAGAATGGAAGATTTCCTTTAACTCTGCGATTCCTGATCTAGTTCTCTGTAAAACATTGTCAAAAGTCACCAGAGACTTTCGTGGAAAATTGTGACTCTTGATAGCAGGATGTAATGGGGAGGTTTAGAATAGAGAAGCCAGGAGTCTATCGCTCCACGGGGAGACATTCTGACAGACAAATGGATGGATAATACAATTTTTGACATAATGGGATGAAAAAGTTTATGCCAGAAAGAACTGAATTAAAGTTATTACTTTAAAAGAAAGTCTGAAGTTTGAAATCATCAGAATTTCCAATGTGTGCTTCATTGTACTGCTTATATGCAGAGATTTTAAACCAGAGATGCTGTGAAGTGATTTATGGAGTTACTAACAAGCCCTTCATAAAATTTTAGGTACCTCTTTGGAAATATCCACAATAATAAACACAATGTTGTTTTTTTTCCCTCCCATATTTTTTAATAAAGAAAAGCTAACATTGTTCCCTCATGTTTCTATTTTCTCATTAACAACAAGCTGAGGCATAATTTTCAGAGGTGCAGGATGGTGTTTTGAGGAAGACACGATGGTGCAGACTTTTACCTCTGTTGAAAAAAATGCTTCACAATACAATGACAGGCCCAGAAGTCAGCAGTGCCGCTTGGCCGGTGGTCTCCATTGAGGTGGCGAGTGAGGACCGGTTTTGGCAGAGTTATGATCCGCTTCCAGGTGCCAGCACCAAGGCTGGCCTAAAACACCACACCCCTTCCCAGAAGCTGTCCCTCTACATCACTCAGCTCAAAGTATCTTTAACATAAAGCTACCTTCATTCTCCCGCATATTCCTTCAGTTAGTTTCCACAGCACTCTACCTTGCATGTAAGTCAGTGTGCACCACCCTCTCACCGAGCCTCCTTTGTTTATACCACTGTTACATCTCTTTCTTTGCGTAGGTGACGTTCACTGAGTGTCTCCTCCTTTCTGCATGACCTCTTGAGGCTCACTCACATCTATGCATCTTTATATCTCAGAGCTATGCAGGCTGGGATTAAGGTGAGGAGAGTGAGGTGTCCCGGATGCAAACGCGGAGGAGACAGCGTTCTGTGAGCGCTTCTTTAATTATGCGCCCTAAGGTGCTTCCCTGACACCTGGCCTTGGTGACCGCACATGCTTGGCTCAAAAGAACTCAGTCTTCATGGGGAAAATGTCAAAATGCCATACTAGATGGGTGAACTTTAGAGCATACTGTATTTTGTCTGAATAGACAAAATTATCTTCTCTCTGAGCATTTTTGAAAGTAGAAAGTTATCACCAGAAGCAGCAACAAAATATTTTATAACACAAGCAACTGTATGGCATCTTCTAGAAACGAATTTCATTCAATTACCTAGGAAAAAGGGAAACTGGATGGAGAGAGATGACTATCTCCAAAGGCTAACATTTGCCACCGCCAGGGCTCAGCTGGGTAGAGCTGCCATGATCCAAAGCTTTTTTCTAAGTGATACAAAACAATGGTTTAAAAATCATATAATTCAGTAAAATTAAATATTGAATCTTTGTGTCATCAGAAGAAAACAAGAAAGAAAAAATCACGGACAAAAAACAAAGGAAGAGAGGTAAAATGAGGGAGAGCAGAAGGCAGAAGAGGAGGAGGAGGAGCAGCTGCTGGAGCGGAGAAGGAGGAGGAGGGGAGACACCCCCAAGAATTTACGACCCACCCTTTGCTGAATTCACTAACTGGAAAGGTCTATGAGGAGATAATACACGGGGCACGTGTATCAGCAGCAAAGGTTTTGCCAGGCCGGTGACTTGTGCAATAGACTCCCAGGGCGCACCATTAATAAGGAAGGGAGAAAAACATAGACCTTGAGGAATGTGCTATTTAAAATAATATGTAAAATATAATATGTAACATTCACAAGAATAGATAAAAATATCACACTGGTTATTACAATATGTGTAATTTTTATTTGTCAATTTTACTTTAATAAAGCTGGGGAAACAAAATTAATAAGTAACAGAACATGATAATGTGATGTCATCTGATTTTTTGTAACATTACTCTGTTCAAAATAATTACAAGCTCAACAAGCTATTAGGAGAATTAAACTCCAGGTTTTCAAGTTTAGGCTAACCTGTCAACTTCTATTCTTAGTTTTCATAGGTATATCAGTTAAATTATAAGAAGGATGTCTAAGAAAAATTATATTAGAATAAAAAATACCTGCTTGGAAATAAGATCATGATGATGGTAAGCATTCATTAAATCGTTATAATGTTTTATGAAATGCATTCTTCTATATTATCCAATTTGATTCCCATAGAAATGTAATTGAATGCAGGTATTACAGCCCTCAGTGTATCAGAAAGGAAACTGAGGTGCAGAGAAGCCTAGAAATTTAATTGAGGTCAGCTGATAAAGTGCGTGTGCATTACTCTGTCCTCAAACCAAGTGGAAAGAACCTTCCTTTCCGTCTATCATTTAACTGTATCAAAAATCCTCACATACAATTGAAACCATCATGTGTTATTGTATAAAGCATTCCAAAAGATACAGGCCTGGCATAGGATGATTTGATTTCATATGTTTGCATTAACACATTATGACCATTAAAGATACTTCTGGGGATTATTTGATGCTTGCTGGGATGCCTTCCTGGTTTTAAAAGGACATGGTTTATGTGAATAGAAACCATACCAATATCTGAGATGACTGAACAATCTAACGTAAGCTCTTTTTTGTATGGAAAAAAAGCCATGCTCTCCTAATTATGAAGAGCACAAAAGACACTGTTTTTAGTCAACGCCTGGAGTTTTACAAAGGGATGGACTGGACAAACCAGCAGCTACCAGTGAAAGGCACTGAGCATCTACTAGGGCTCTAGAACAGGTTGGCACATAGCTCAGCAGTGCATTGGATAAATTTGGATGACATTTATTGGGAAATAATCCAATAATGACCTGCCAAAGCCTTTACACAAAAGCACTTGTGCCCAGTGTCAATCATTTACCCTCCTACAGTTCAATAAACATCCTCTGTGGGATGGCTTTCAGCCATGCCAACACCCAACTGCAGTGAACAAAGCCATTGTGGGGGCGAGAGGGGGAGGAAAGGGAGAGAGAGAGAGAGAGGGAGGGAGAGAGAGAGAGAGACTGTGCCACTGCAAAACATTAGAAAGAAGTAACACCACTGCAAATGTTGCCAAGTGTTGCTTAGTGATACAATATAGGCAGGCCTAGGGCAGTTGCTGTTCACAGTGCAATTGACAACCAATACCAGCACTGAAAGGACATCGTTTGGAGACCTAAACTCCTCCCAGGACATCAAGAGAATGAGATGCCAGAGGGTGAGGGAAAACTCTCAGATTCCAGGGGAGGAAAATACATAGCACCCCGGCCATTTTATCTTCCCTGCTTCCATTCTCCGCTCTCCTTTGGCTCTCTCTCTTCCTTATTCTTTCTGCCACCTACTTACACACTCAAATGTGTATGAATTTAAAGCATAAAATATAAGAAAGCAAGTAACATCTATCTGATGCCACTCATAGATACAGTGAAGTGATTTTAGATTTCATATGTGGTGACTGGGAACAACATATGTTTTGCATGGATTTTCAAATTGTCACACACTACCATTAAAAGCATAATAATCCACAAGAATTCAGACCCAAAGTGGCCCCTTCATTTATTTGAAGACTGAGTTCAATACTTTGGCAACATGCAGAACTGTGTAGGAGTTAGTTCTTTGGCACTTCTTCACTGTAGTCCTTCTGAAAAGTTGAAATTAGTCTGAAAAGTGAATTTAGATTCCTTGGAAATAATGCAGTTTTACCCAGTTTACAGACAGCACTGCTTCAAATTCCAGACAATATCTGCATTTAAGGACTCCAGACTCCTTTAGAAGAACGAGGTTCATCATAGCTTAGCAGGTGACTTATGAGAGATGCATGCTGAGGAAACCATGTGAAGAAAAGGCACCAGGGACCTAACTCCAAAGCAAGGGAGAAAGAAGATCCGAGTAAGCTCCTGGAGAGCGACATGTGGAATTTAGCACGACCCCAAGGTGGCAAATGTCATGTGAGACCTGTTGAGTCCTTCTAACTCAATGGAGACACAATTCTCCCTCTGTGACAACTTCCATTTTCTCAAGTCCTTTTCATTCTACGGAAAGTTTTAATTACTTAGATGGAAAAATTTACTCAGAAGTGAGGTGATGGTTTGACAGGAGGGCACAGGAATAAACTGACTTCCTGAATCCCATAAACAGTGCCTGAATGGTTTCAGCAAGCAACATAGCCTTCTTTCTCTACTGGTGGAAAAGAGCAGGCTTCTGGCTCTCCAGGCCCTGGGTTGAGTGTCCCCAGAGCCTTATAGTACAGAGCAGGGTATGAATGGTACCGAAGAAGCAGTGATGTCCACATGCCAGTTGGGCTCTGCGGGCATTGCAGTGAGGTGCTCCCTCGCTGTCCCTCTTATTCAGCTGCTGTCATGACAATGGGAAAGTGGGGGACGACTGATGCTCTGAGATCCTGGCCACTCTGTGGCTCTGTCCTCCAAGCTTTCTATTGGGGAAGATTTCCCCACAGGAATCCTATTTTTTAACCCCCTATTCCATGCCCTATATTATTTGAATGCTCTTTAATTCAGCCAAACCCCTAGGTTCTCCTACTGAGCATCCCATGAGCCAGCAGTGTGAACTTCTTGTCCCTTTGTCTGGTGGGAGGAGAGCAGCAGGTACCTTCACTGATCCGTCATTCACTGCCACCAGTCCTCCCAACGTCCCTTAGAACTGGCTTTCAAAGGGCTTATCCATCCCAGCAGGAAATGAGAAAAAGAGCAGTGAATAGATGGAGTCATCTCTGCTGTCATTACCAGAGGCATCATCATCCTCCAACAATTGATTCAGGGTGCGACACTCAGCTTGACACTACTGCAAAAGTTAAAGCAAAAGCCACAGCTTTTGCCCTCTAGGGGCACAGACAACTGGAGATAGCTTAGTTAACACATATAGGGAAAACACTGGGACAACAGTAATTGTATAAACATCAAAAAAGTAACCACTCTTACTAAGTAGATTCAAAAAAATGTCACTCAGTTGACCAGACACAGGGCAGGACTCTGGATCAGGGAGCGACAGATCTGGGTGGTAGCTGGGGGATCTCACTCTGGTGGGGCTAAAATTTTGTGACGAAGGGAAACAAACCACTTAACCTTCTGTGATTTTTTGAAATGAGAGCAATGCAAACCCTGTCTTAAAATAGGGAGTGAGAGAGAACCGAAAAAGATGGCTCTGAACTCCCAGGTGATGTGAAGGCTGCTGTGCATGGAGGACTGAGCATTCGTGCTGGGCGCTTGTCCCACACACAAATATGACAGACGTTCTACAGGAGGTTCCACTCCAGGGAGAAGGACTGAGGTGTACACACAGTACGAACTGTGACACAGAATGGTTTGTCTAGAATAGAGACAGCACATCCTTAGCAGTCTAGAAGCTGGCCCTCATCCTTCACAACTTCCTCATCTTTGTTTTAAGTAAAAATTTTTTATTGGTACACATTTTCAGTACATAACTTTACACGCGCTGTGGGAAGTCAGTACAGGTCCACAATAGATCTTCATTCTTTATTTTTCTCTCCTTCCCTCCCTCCTGCTTTCTCCATTGCTCTGTCCCCTTCCTTTTAGCAAAAAGGTTGGGGACCTCCCTGTCTTCTTCCCTGTCATCCTCTCTGCTGACCCTCTCTCTCCTTGGTAGTCTCTCTGCCCTTGAGTTCCATAACACGATCTTGGCTTAGTTTCTCTGGCTTTCTTTTGAACATTGTCTTGCAAGCAAATTTCCAACACAGTGACAGATATCTTTGTAATTAAATACGTAAGTGAGCTGAAAAATACTCTGTGATGTGGGTGTATCATTTACTTAACCATTCCTGCAGACAGGTATTTAGGTTTGTAAGTTTTCCTTACAAACTATTCCTTCAGTGGACAACCAGATGAAGAGCATGCCCATTTCTTAAGATGTTCACCACAGTTTGGGTGCCTGTGCTTGCCTACACTGTCACCAGTCACATGTGAGAACCGACTGCCCCACTGCCGTCTATTTATACTGCTAGTTCAGGCCTCTTTGTCCCACTACGCTGTTACCCCTCAAAACGCTAACCTGAGTCTTCCTTCATTTGTACTGTAATTCTCTTCAGTTAGGAACTCTCAAAGCCTCAAATAGCTCCCGAGCTGAGGGCTCTTGTGTAGACATGTAACTCAGAACTCATATCATTCAGAAATCCAACCAACCATCCTTCCGTCAATGTACCCATGTATTCCACTGCCCTTCTCCAAACTTCATATATGTACTTTTATCTAGAGATATGAAGAGAAGAGAGACCCTCTGCATGAAGAAGGTTGATAGAGGTGAAGTAGCAGACAGGTGGACCAATGTCAGATTAAGCACCATTTATACAAGGTAGATGGGCCCTCTTGCTGGGGACACCTGCTTCAGTGTGAAAAGCAGAAGTGATAAGGACAGTTTCCACTGACAAGGTGCTACAAGTTCTGGAACTAAGGAGTATGACAATTTTGTTAAAGCATGTTTGGGAAATTATATGCATATTGGTGTGTGTGTGTGTGTGTGTGTGTGTGTGTGTGTGCGTGTGCGTGTGTTTGTGTGTTTGTGAGATGAAACTAGAAATAACAGTGTCATGGGGTTTCTTGTTCATCACACTGCTTTAGGTGTGATCTGGAATGTCTGCCCAAGGCCCACATACAACAGACTTCATTCCTAGAATGGTGTTACTGGGAGATGGTGGAAACTTTAATAGGAAGTCTTGGGGGAAGTTTCCAGTTGCTTTCTTTCTGTTCTAGCTATAAGGTAAACAACTTGGCTGTACCTTGTGCCACTCCAGGCCCAAAAGCAGCGAGGGCCAGCTGACTAGGTATGGAAACCTCCAAACACTGTGACTCAAGATAAAAGCCTTTTCTCTGTATAGGGGTAATTGTCTCAGATGTTTCTTAGAGTAACAGAAAGCTAACCAACACACATACTGAAGTGAAATCTTCCTGAAGGCAGTAGGAAACCATTAAAGAATCTGATGCAGGAGAACCATACAGCCGTGTTTGTTTCACAGGAAGACCACTCCTCCCATGCGTGGGGAAGGAACAAGCAGGGCCAGTTGGAGGAAAGAACATATGCCTGTGAAGGAAGAGGTCCTGGGCACTGGGCTACATCAGGGACAGTGGGGATATAGAAAGTGAGGACACCATATCTACTAAAGAGGTAGAATTAACAGAGTTGATTGGCTTGGAAGGCAGGAAGGTCATGCAGAATGAAGGGGGACTTTAATAATTCCCATATGTGTGTCTAGGAGGACACACTTTCAAACAATATCAGGCTGCGTTGGACCAGTTGTTATCACCCAGCACTGAGATGGGAGGAAAGTCAAGAACAAAACTACCACTAAAATTTACATGATGGCTCCTCCTCCGACAGACACTAAGTTTACGAGAGCTCAAAACTCCAAGAGCGCATCTTTAATCAAAGCTCTCCACCAAGTCTTACCTGCAACTCTATAGCATTAAATAATACTATAAAATTGCCACAGTTCTTGTTATTCATGTGTTCTGATAATGTCTGCTAGATTTTATTATTCTTTTATTAATGATGATTAAAGAGACTAAGTAACTTTCCCAGGTTTACGTAGCTGGTAAGTGGAGGAATTGAAGTCTGATCCAGGTCTGTCTTATGCCATGGTCTGGTTCCTTCACCATTGCCACTGTCTTTGTCTAATATCCCTTACAATCATGATAACCCTCTTCTGTAACGCTTCTCTGCAGTATTTCTGTTAGTTCACCTTGAGACTTCTTTTAGGAGGTTCCATCTCCTCTAACAGAGTTTTCCTAACTCATTTGATCTTTTAGATTTCATCTCTCCTAGTGCTTTCTTTTGGAAAAATATTGTTTGCATTTTATTCTTTATGACAATTCAGCCAGAATACATTAATACAACATATTAACGCCAACTGTAGGCCAGATGTGACATCTACTATATCATTTTGCCATCTATAGTTTGGAAGATGTAGGTAGCTCCTTGACAAAGTAAAATACCCAGTGAGTGTATTTCAGTTCCTTTAAGGCTCCACACAAGCACGGAACTGATGATCATGTGGTTGTGTTTCAAAAGTGCTCATTGAAGGGATAAATAAATAAACAATAAATTCAGTCAAGTGTTTGCTAAGCACTTTTCCTGTGTTTGTCATTATCTTAGAAACACAGAGTATAATTAACACCTTATCTCTCTATCCGTACATCTATACATCAATATCCATATTCATCCATTTGCTTAGCTGTCATTTGTTGAAGAGAATTTGAATGCTAGATACACACTAAAATTCAGGTACATTCATGATCGTACCCTCTCTCCTTTTGGGGGGGGGGCTGGGAACTGAAATCATTTAGGACCTTTGCACTGAACTACATCTTTAAATTTTACTTTATTTTATTTTTAAATTTGAGACAGGGTCTCACTAAGTTCCTCAATCTGAGCTCAAGCTTTGATCCTCCTGCTTCAGCTGCAACATGCTGGGGCAATAGGCGTGCACCCCTATAACATGCTTCAAGACTGTAACTTTTCAATGTAGAGATGGGAAAATGGGTTCTGAGAAGTTACATGATTTTCCTTAGGAAGCACAGATACTTTAACAGGCTGGGATTGGAACTTTAAAAATCTGTACTTGGAGGGAGAAAAAAGCAAGAGAAGAAGAGATGGAAAGAGGGAGTTAAGAAAAGAAGAAACCAATTTTAAAATAAACATTCAATGCATGCACTCGATGGCAGAGGGAGAAGTTTGTACTGCACATCGTTCTCAAGAGGAATTCAAACCAAGTGTATTTGTAGAGGTGTCATCTTTTCTCCCATTGGCTTGAGAGAGAACTGTTCCTCAAAAAAGTGACCTGTTCTGCAGCATCTCCTGAGCCTTAAAAAACTTGGGGAGAAAAATATAAGGGAAGACAAGGTTGTTGCAGTGAGGCTGCCTTGATACAGCCAAGTACGCACAGCTAAATGTGACAACAGCAGGCGAGCTGTGAGACCTCCAGTCCCTGGGCTCTGCTGTACAAATACATAATGGCACCAAAGTTAGCAGCTTCTATAGTGACACAAAATAAGATAAGAACAGATGTGTTAACTGATTCACTCCGATATCCTAGCTTTGGGGGATGCTAAGATCTCTGCTGTACCGTTACATTAACAGCATTGTACGCTTTTAACAGAACTAACTGTTCTACCCTTTCTCCCACTGAAGCCAGTGGCACCCAGCTTCCCTCTGTCTATGCAGCAAAACCTCTTATGAAGACATGCTTGGCAAGGTTTGTGTTTTTTGCCTTTTCTCCCTATAAAGGGCAAGGCAGCAAACAGTTTAGTCTCCAAGCCATGCGCTCTCTGCTGCAGCTACTTGACCCTGCCCTGAGGAGCAGGAGGATCAGCAGAGGCAAAGTGTAGGGAGTGAGCACAGCTGGATTCTAGCAAAGTTTCAGTTATGGAGCTTCGAAGGCCTGAAATTTGAATTTAAAATAATTTTCATACACCAATCAATACAACTGCTTTAACTTTTCAAATCCATTTAAAAATATAAAAGCTATCCTGAGTTCACAGCTCTATACAAATAGGCACTGGGCTTCCTTTGGCTTATGGGCTATAGTTTGCTGACCCCTTGCTAAAGTATGGAAATCTTGGGGTGATTAGATTCTTCTATGGACTTGCGGGGGCTTTCTAGAATAAAGCGGTTAAGGAACTCCATTAGCACCTCTTAGCTTCAATTGTTAATTGGCATTATTTCTAAAGTCCCAGCTACATATTAAAGGTAGGAACCGAAAGAATTTTAAAGTCATTATGTGGGTGCGGGACTGTTAAAAATAAATCCTTCTGGTTCAGAAGTGGTAAAGAGGGACTATCAGGTGTTAAAAAATCTACAAATATTCAGGCAAGGGGTTCCAGAAGCATGAGGGTGGCCACAAGTCATCGCTAAAGGTCACCTGAGCCACTTTGTGTCCGCTCTTTATGTACTTTATGCCACTCATAAAACAAAGTTAAAGCAGTGTAATTTAACAGCTAATTAGTAATGGATTTTCCATTTTATCTTTTTAACTGTAGGTGATACAAAGATGAGGCCTAAATTTGAATCAGGCCAAGAAGATATATTTATATACTAGTACTTTAACATTAGCACTTTCTAGGGGCACGGTCCAGGTGGAGAATGAAGTGGATCTGATTGCTAAAGAATTGATGGGCCTGGGAGATGCAGCCACAGCTCTTCTCCACGGCAGACCTCCTAGAGCTGGAACAGCCAAGGCTCGCCTCAGCCGCTGCTCCCTGCCCTCCTTGTTTCAATGTGGTGAACAGAAACGGTGATGCCACTGTTATTGGTGTCTGGGCGTCTAGGGAGCCAGGTTTCTGTCTCTGCTAACATTTATTCTTTGTAACGCTGCACCCTGTGGGCAAAGCCTGAGCTTCTTCCCTTTCTGCTTCTTTTGCTTTCACACTTGAAATGGGGGCAAAACTTGCCCAACAGATCTTGAAATCCACTTCCTTGGGATTCCTTTTCTTAATTGGTTTTATAATTCTGAGTCACAGTGTGAGAGGCTGGGACAAAGCTAAAGCTTTGAGTGAAGACCAGAGTGCTCAGAATTTGACCAAACACCAAGAGCATTCTCCCGGTAGGGAGCTCATGCCCCTGTGCACGCTCGCTCACTCAGAGAGCAAGGAGAGACCCAAGGCTGAGGAGGTAGATTCAGGGTTTTCCAGCATAAACCCAGAAAAGTGTCTCCTTTTAAATTTGACTTTGCGATTTAATCTCTGTATAGTCATTTAATCCTTCTCCCAGACAGGACCTGATTAGCCTCCAAACAGCAGTGAATATCCCCATAGGTGTAATACTCACTTGAAAAACACACAGCTTTTCAGAATTGAAAATACGATATTTTAGTGAACAGTTCTGTCAAAATATAGAGAAAGTCCCTCAATCCATCCAAAAGAAATCCTTAAAGTGTCCATATTTCCATTTATTTCTGTGACAAATCTGTCCTTTTGGGGATCTCTAATTTTTTTTTTAAATAAGATGCCTGCAATTTCCTGAGCTGTATTTTGTAAGACAGCTGTAACAGACATATTGGAACAAGCAATTTGCTTTCCAGTGATGTACATTCAACTTGCAGTTTGAAATGCAACACCTTTTCAGAATGGGTTCCTCTCTATGCAGCACTGAAGGAAGCCATGCAAGGGCTGCCTTCCTGGCTGGCCCTCTCCCAATGATTGTATTTGAGAAGGAAGGGCCACAGCCTCCTGTTTGGGGTAGGGGGTTCCAGTTAGTGCTGTGTGAAAACCATGAACTCTGTCTCTGCTCAGAATCTAACGTGGGCTCCATAGGCTTCACTGAGGATTTCCCGCCCCAGGGCCCTGGAGTCAGTCAGCATCTGAGGCTAATTGTAGGAGTTCTCTTTCCCCACCCACAGAGATGAACACAGAGAGACCAATTTGGTAATTACTCTGCAGCCTGGTGCCCTCCTGAATTGCTCCTGTAATGGAATAAACTCCTCTGAGGGGATATTTACCCAAACATGGGTGGAAAATCATTTCCATAAACTGGGCACTAGCTCCACACAGCTGGTTTTCTTCTTGGGGTGCAGGAGCACAGAGGTGGGAGGTGGGTACACAGAGGGGGCGTTCTGGGGAGGGTGCACGTGCGGGGCTGCGGCCTTGCATGTGGGAGTGGTAGGAAGGAAAGGTCGCGGTGGCTTCCCTTCCAAATAAGCCTGGCTTGCTGCTTGTCTTTGGTCTTGGTTCTGTTTGGTTCAGAACTAGCAAGGCACTAGGATCCAGGGGAAAATGATTTTAGGGAGAAACAAAGGGAGAGGGAGAAGGAAGAGAGGTGTGAGAGAGAGACAGAGAGATTAGAACATTTAGATGTCAAATCGACTGCAAACTCCTCTTTGCCTGGGGGAAATGGGTTGTGTAGTTGCCGATCAAGAAAGAAAAGCTGGCAGAAAAAGCGAGTTCACTGGAGAAACAGGCTCCTTGCTCGCCCTCGGAAGGTAAAAGAACAGCCACAGAAAGAAGTGTAAGCAACCACTGGCACCTGTTACTGGCCATTAACAAACGACCATGTACTGCTAATCTGTGATCATAAAAAGGCCATCTGCTAATGCTCAAAGGTCATTAAGATGCCAGCCGTGTTTATCCTGTTCTCATTGGTTGGACCAATCATTTCTAAGCAAAAAAGGAGCTTAACTGGCTTTCGTGGTGGTGCTTGCTAACTCCACTGTAGTTAGGGCCTGTCAGTGTTTCCATTCATATCCTACCCACAGTGGTTAAGATACAGCCACGAAAACAACAGGTGAACCTAGACGTGTGTGTGTTCCTATAGGTACACTATGTTCTTTGCACAGAAGGGAAAATTTGAAGGACATCAGTTTGATGATATTTATGGTCAATAGTATTTATCAGAACGGAAATGTAATTTCTTCACTTTGGGCTTTCTTTTATTTAATTTGACTGATGCATCTATTTTGTGTAATAAGTGTCCATGGTCCTTAAATATTGTTTTTCTTGGTAAAGGAAACCTCTGCCCAAAGAGGAGTCATCACACCACTTTGAAGGAGCTGTTGGCTTTTCCTTGCTAGGAAGGGAGCTGTGGGGTAACTAAAGCCCAGGTCACCGGGGGACGTACCCCAGAAAGGGCACCTATGGGCAGAGCTCGTCTCCCTTTCCACGCTACTCTTCGCCTCAAGAGCGAGCATATGGCTTACTCAATTGATCTGCTTCTCTAACCTTTCCAAATAGATTTGTATATGTAGTTCTCTCTAAAGAGTGTAGTGGAAAGGATTTTTTCTTTTTCCTTTTTTTACCTTCAAGTATCAGTAAATTGAATTCTGCTTCACAGGAACTCAGCAGGCTGATGAGAATATGTTGAGTGTTCAAAGGCGTCAATGATACTATAGTGGTTAGCTAGACCTACATGATCCCATTATAGGGACATGCATATGCAGGCGCACTGCATAGCTGTTTAAAAACATCTCTAAGGAATAGAAGTTGTTTCTTCCTTCTAGGTTTCTCCCTGGAGAAGGCAAGATAAAAATAAACCTCAACATACAAACTAATTAACCAAGAATGCCAAACCTTATGCAGGTCTACAATCTGCTGTGGTGGGTAATGGGTGGCCTGACAGGGCACATGTTTCACCATCAGGTTCTGGTGCAGGACCAGAACCCAGTGTAAATTTGAATCTGAGCAACACTGTGTGCCTGTGTGTGTGCCTGTGTGTGCCCCTGTGTGTGCGCCTGTGTGTGCGCCTGTGTTTGCGCCTGTGTGTTGTGGGGTAAAAACTGCAAGGATGGTCAAATCTTGGTGACCACCAGAGACCCATGCACTTAGACGGGACTCTCAAATATTCACTTTTTAAAGTCTTCTGGGACTCTTTTGAGATGAAGCTGCGGTTGTTGCTTGGATTGCTTCCTCGATTTTTGATAACACCACCTTTTCTCATCGCATCCTGGCCTTTCATCTCTGCCAATTAACTAAGTAGTCAGAGCCTTGTTTTGAAAAGTTCTGAGTAGTTGGTAAGCTCTTTTTTTCTGAGCCAAGTCAAAGTGTCCTCTGGAGGCCTCTGAATGAGGGGTCTGTCCCCTGTCCCCTCCCTGTCTGCCTGTTAGTACAGGCCTGGACTTAATCTTTTCCTTTCAACTGGTTGCAGCAGGGGAGGGAGTCAGAGTAGGGGGTGGGGTGGTGACCGCAGGTGGCTGAAGAAAGGAGTCTTGTTCTCCTGATGCTAAATGGCTGGTTAGCACTGCTTTGACTGTGAAATCCAGCTTCTGTCACTTCGTGGTTAATTGCTTTATTATTCTCAGATCCAGATTGGACCAGATTTAGTTCTATCAGGAGCCATGACTCCCCTTGGCATTTGGCCAGGGTCCTTTCGATCCTTTGATCTGGGGTTTTATAATCACATCACCATTTAGGTTGCAGCAGGAGGCATGGCGTTTTTGCTATGGTTTTCTCCTTAGACATGCACGGGGCTGGGGCTGCTCTGTAGGTGAATGGCGTGTGACTCAGATGGGCAGGAGCTTGAGGTTCTTCTCCCTAACTCGGTTTCTTTCCTGGTCTTGGGCTTTATGGGTTTAATTTGCTGTTCTCTCTCCGTTCCACCACAAATGGCAGTGGTAGTACCCAGACGGAGTGCCTCTTTAATATTTTGTGTTTTCTCCCCGCAGGGAGCTCAAAGCTGGATCCAGGTAAGGCTTTGCTTCATTTGCCAGAGCTTTTCTACATCATGTCTCTGAGGTTTGGGTGAAAGAAGTCAACAGGTAGCTCAAATGGGCTCCCTAATTGCAAGCAGAGGTGGGCGGGCCCCATATATTGCTCTGGGACGCAGAGCGGGAATTGCATGGACTGAGCTGTTAGTGTGCCTGGTGAGGATGAGGAGCGAGAGGAACTATGGCCTATTTTTTTTTTTTTAGCAGGCAGGGCTGTAAAATGCTGGCCAGGCCCAAGTCACAGATGCACTACAGAGCTCTTTCAAGCCCTTTTCCAAGGCTCCACTTGTAACTATTTTTAACCTTATTAAAAAAGGAGCGAAATGTTTCAGCTTCACAAGCACATACTACAGTATTGCAGTAAATTTCTTTGGTTTACAACTCCACCTTTGATTCAGAAGGCCAGCGGGCATGAGAGTGTGGATAAACATAAATCTCCTCCAGATCTGCTCATGGGAACCGTGCAGAGTTAGGGCTGTGCGGGAGACCAGCGCCAGGTCTCCAGCGAGAGCAGAAGGGAAGGCAAGGCTCCATTCTGTGGATTTTCAGGCAGTTCAATCTTCAATTCAATCTTGCAAAGACAGAACTGGTGGCATTTGTGTAATAGAAACACAGACAAAAGTCAGAAGCATGCACCCAGGCAGGTGATGTCTGAAAACTTGAGCTACACGTGACCAGTTTCCCAGCTCAAGGTCAGCAGGCCCACAGAAACCAACTGCTGTAGTGAAAGCAGGCATGGGGCGGGTATTATAGGACTGAGATTTTTCCTCTCTCTCTTTTTAACTTCTGACATGGCAGCTCCTCTTCTATCAGTGGCAGGGCTAAAATCTCATTTAAAATTTCTTCCAAGTTTTCTCCCTTGGAAAGTCTTTGCTAACTTTTGAAAGAAGGGCTTTATAGGGCCAGGCAAAGTCCTGGGCTGAGATACCTGCATGGATTTCTTTGTTGAGATACTAAGCAGAAATATGCTCTTGCTTGCTATAATGCTTTTGGTTTAGGTTTCCATCATGGGAAAAAGCCCAAACTCAACTTTCGATCACACTGTCAGGAAGGAGGCCAGAAGTGAGCTGAAAAGAGAGCAGAAGTTTCTGGTTTGTACTTTGAGCAGCCGTTGTGATGCCTGCTATATGTATGTGCTGGAATTACTGAGCATTGTCTAGGACAAGCAAGGTACGATTTCTTTCCCAAGGCAGGTTTTCTTCTTATTTCTCCAGTTATCATGGAGAGGCATGGAACAAGTTAGAGAAAAAAGAATTCTGTAGATGCAGGACAGGTCAGGAGAGGCCAATGAGAGCAGGAAAGCACATTCTCTGCTAATGTTACATAGAGTATAACAGACTTCGTTGTTTTGGGAGGAGGCAGTTCTGATGATGACATGTGAACCTCAGATACATTAGGCAAGTGTGTTCTACCAGTGAGTTATACCCCAGCACTCCATGTCTGGTATTTTTCATTACAATGGTTACTTCTTTCCATTCACTTCCGGCAACAAAAATTGTTTTCTGTGAGAAAATCCATTGGATTATGATCAATGCAGCCAGGTGCACTTCACTACAGTGCTAGGGATGTGAAGGAGATTTAACCAGTCGGAGTAGTTCACCACTGTGGCTGTATGAACTGAGTCAAGGGTAGGCACCTGACCCAGTGTAGCCAGTTACAATCTTCCTGAGAGCCTCTTACTGTAGAGCTATGGGAAGGTTGTTCTTTCTACTGAGCTTGCCAGGCTGGACACATGTGAGTGATGGGCTGCTAATAATTCTCCTACCACAATGTGAAGGGAGCAAGCCAGAGCTGAAAAGAGGTAGAAGAAGCTATGTGATGAGAGGAGAAACAGACATGAACTTTTGTATGTATCTGTGTCTAGCTAACACCGCTCTCACGGCCACACCCTGCTGGGTTGTGTCAGGTTCTATAACTTATAACTGGAAGAGTCTGACTCATATAGGACTGGGGTTAGCAGAAATGTTTTGAGAAAGCAGGACACTGTTTTCTGTTAGTACTGGGGGCCTATAAACAGCATGATGACGTCTACCTAGACCAAACAAACAAAAGTAACAGCAGAATCTCTCACCCTGTCTGCTTTGTTCTCTTGTTCTGTTGAAGACCAGGTCTGTGGGAGTGTAAGAGCCAAACCAAAATGAAATGTCTATTATTACTGGTCTCCATGCATCCAGCTGGAGATAGATACTCATCAAGTTGGTCCTCTGCTTATACCTTCTCCAGCTTCTCCTGGTCTTTATCATTCCCACATATTCCAAGGAGAATACACTTTGAAACATTTGACAAGAAAACTCAAGTAAGTTTGCTGGGTTTGGGAGATGCACTGATGGGTAAGCCGGTCATGGTCTCTGCACTCACAGAACTTATAAACTCAGTATATTAGAGGACACTGACATTATCTGATGATAAGAGAGTGGTTTCATGACCTTATGTTGATTGAAGATGAAGTGACCAAAGTGTCTCTTACTACTGTTTATTTACTGGGTCCCAGGACACACCTGTTCCATGGTGTTTATACTGTAGACCCCATCTCTTTCTCAGGGTTTGTTTGCTGGACTGGCTGTGCTTTATGTCATAATCCATTGGCCATGACAAATGTAAGTATAAAATTCCAAGAATTGGGCCACTTCTATTAACTCCCTTTGCATAATGCTAACTAAAGCATCTCTTCAAATCAAAATAAAACCAAGGAAATAGAACAAAAGAAAGGAATATAAAAGAAAGGAAAGACATCGTGTTGTGCCAAATCCAGCTTCATTAAGGACAACTTCCTTGTGTTCTCCTTACAACACCCTCCTGTTTCTGGCTATGGCCTGGAATAATAATAATTGTGCCACCAACACTGTGTACATTTATGTTTCTACATATGTCAGAATGGGACAGTTCAGTGCCCATAGCTACAGGAGGCTTTAGGTACTGGTGTGCATCTTTTATTTGTAAGAGTAATAGAGTCAGATTTAGGTTGAAGTCTTGGCTTTATCACTCAGTAGCTAGGTCAAATTTCTTAATTGTTCTGACTTCTAGAAACTTTAATTATAAAATTAGGCTGACTTATGGAGTAGGATAGCACATGCCTATAAACTCAGCACTCTGGAGGCTAGGGCAGGCAGACTGTATAGAGTTCAAGACCAACCTGGGCTGCATAGTAAATTCAAAGCCAGCCTGTACTACGAAACAAGGCCCTTTCTCAAAAAACCATAAAAAAAGGCTAAGCAAAAAATACATGTCTTATAGAGTGAGTCTGAGGATTAGTTGAAATAAAACATGAGAAATGTTTAACAAGATGCTGGCATATTAAAAAAAAAAACCTGAAGATCATGCTAAAAGTAATACCGTGTCTCCCTTTCATCTACAGGGGATGCATTCCAGCGCTTTCCTATGACCATGGTTAGTACTGGATCCTATATATGCTACATTTTTTTTCAGACTCATGCATGCATATATATAATAGAGTTTATTTTACAAATTAGACACAATAGGAGATTAACAGTAGTGACTCATAATAAGATAGAACAATCATAACAATGTATTCTAATAAAATCACCAGTGTTGCTACTTTTGTATTTTAGGACCATTATTAAGTAAAATAAAGATTACTTGATATAAACACTATGGTACCACAACAGGCAGTTTGGTAACAGATATTTACCAAGTGATTATCATGAGGGTAATGCATACAACATGGATATAGTGAAAAAAGGATGGTTCAAATGTTAGGCAAGAGCAGGATCACATGGGATTTAGCAGTTCTACTCAGAACAGTATGCAATTTTAAATATCTGCACTAGTTATTTCTGAAATTTTCTTTTTAATATTTTCATGCCACATATATGCTTGATGTACAGTCCAAAGATACATGTAAATTACAGAGAAAAAGTGGTAATTTAGAAATCGGATAAATACCACTTTTGTCAAGGGTACAGAGTTAGCATCACTAATAATGGGGAAAATCTAAATTGTGTGCCTTCTGATTTGACATGCCAAGAACACACCACCACATTTGTGATTCTCTTGCCAGAAGGGTACAACCTGAATTTATTGAGAAAGCATCAGGCAACCCCAATCAAGGGACAGCTTTTAAAAATATCTGAGCTGTGTTCTTCAAATATATCAAAGTGATGAAGGATAAAAGATGGAGGATCAGCTTAAATGCAATGTATGATCCAGGATTGGACACTAGATTACCAGAAAAGACACTTTAATGAGATAATTGGCAAAATTTGAATATGGTCTTTTTTTTTTTTTTTTTTTTTTTGGCTTTACTGGGGAGTGAACTCAGGACCCTGCGCTTGCTAGGCAGGCGCTTATTCCACTGAGCTATATCCCCAGCCCCAAATATGGTCTTTAGGTTCACTAATAGTATTGTTTCAGTGGGAATTTCCTGTTTTTTCAGTGGTGTGATTGTCATGTGAGGTGTTAATAGTTTAGGAATTTGGGTAGAAGGTATGCATACATTTTTATATCAATTTTATTACCTTTTGAAATGAGAAATTATTTCAAAATGAAAAAAGAACATACAACTAGTAAACAGTCAACAAACCATACTCTGATTCATTTCTGTGGCTCTGCTGTTGGTTTTGCTTGGAGTCTACCACTACCTTTTTACCTGCTAGCCCTGCCTCACAGTCACCGGGAACTGGTAAGAACAATGATTTACCTTCAAAAATTGTGAAGTGTCTCAGTGTCACAATCACCCTATGTTACTAACATAGGATGTGCATTAGGAGAAAATGTAGGAGAGATGACTAAGGCTAGAGGGGGCTATCATAGTTTCAGAGAAATCAAACCAGAAATAGGATTTGATCTATAAGCTACCTAAAGTTACAGAAAGTAAACATAGGTTTTTCACTAACCATGGCAGGAAGACAGGCTTCCTGTCAACATGTAAAAAGATCAGCTTTCAGATAATAAGCAAAAAATGATTTCTTAAGTAAATAAAACATTTCTGAGTCTTGTTGTCAACTAAGAAGTCCAACAATGATGAGGTTCAAGGAGAGTTTGTGCTACATCTCAGACATGTGCTACAAAAGACGAGAAAGTGAAATTATGGAGTTGCAGTTGCCAGCAAAGAGCGGGAGTATATCCTCCACCTACGTGTACTTCTAAGTCCTTGTGAGAATCTGACCTAAGATTGCAGGTCATTTTCCCTGGTTTGATTTTGTAGATAGAGTAGCAGCCCCTTGAAGATGAGATGCTCTGCAAGAGTGAATCTTTGGTGATGAGCTCACGAGGAATGTTGTGAGGTTAACAAATACAATTTGTAATGTGCACTGCAAACATACAGTGCCATAAAAATGCTAATGAATGGTAACGTGTGTCCACTCATTAGCAGGCTGGCGCAACAGGCCAAGGATGACAGAAAAAGAGAGTGGCTTTTGAACACACCAAGTGCTACCCTGTTCATCGGGGCCCGCACACGCCACCGTGGGAGGCTCTGGCTCCCCGCTCACTATTCACCCAAACAACTTCCTCTCAGTCTCTGTCTGCGTCTGCAAGCTGCCTTCTGTATGAGGAAAGATTCCCTGCAGCCTTTCAGTGTCATCAGCTGCAACAGCAGCAACAAAAGTTTGGCTTGAAAAATTCATTCAAGGGATGAAGAAATACAATGGAAATCTATCATTATAGATGTTTTGGAGAGGGAGAAGTGAGGGAGAAGATCTAGGCTTTGTTTTGCATTTTGGTAAGAAATGATATATAGCTACATAGTAAAACAATTTTATTAAAAAGATCTTCTCGCCCTGAATTCAAAATATGAATTGTATCCTCTTATCATCCAGTCACTTTCGAATGAAAGTTAAAAATGCTGATACTGTGGAACTAGCCCTTGGTACTATATCTCATAGCTGATATATTTGTCTAATACTTTGGTTTTTGAAGGCCCATTACTCAGGACCAGGGTGCAGGGCTGTGCATTGTAATCCTTTCTTGTTACTGAAAACAGGAGTGCCAGGAAGAGCTTGTAGATAAGATTGCATCCCCTACTTCTATGTGTTGGCAAGCAGTGGGGTTTGAGCCAGATAGTGGAGCAAATTGAGTGTGTGATCACCCTGAGAAAAGGGTTTTGACCTCAGATTTAGTGGATTTTATTTAGGGAAATTACTATAAAGTAGGGTTCTGTGCTGGTCAGAACAAATCAAAGGTTCAGATTTACATAACTAAATGCACAGAGGATTAATTTGGTCTCTTTGATTTTAGAAATACAGCAGATGTAGAATTCTGGTAGATGCAGAATTTCATTGTTTATTCTGTCCTACTGAAAGGAAAATTTCTTTACTGAAAAAAATACATGAAAGGTCAGTCAGGAGGTTGAAGTCTCTTGCGCTGTAAAAAATCGGGGGAATGATGGAATTCTCACTCAAAGGTTCCTTTGGGTCTCCTAAGCAGTGCAAAAGGAGGCTGGATAAGTGACCCAGATTTAGCTGTTTAACACAGCCAATACTTACCCAGTTTATACAAAGCTGTCCAACAATTACTTCAATGCTTGACAGTGTTATCAACATAATTTATTCTGCTATAAGCAAGATTTATAGATTTTGCAACATTCATAAGGCTAAGCACAAGAAACATTAACAGCTTTACTAATTATATCACTACTTTACAGATACAGTGATAAAAATGCCAACTAAAGTGAATGGGAAAATATTTTTAAGAGAATTTTAAAACCAGCTGCTGATTGATGTTTTCTTTGGTGAGTACTGGGGTGTAAGTGGAGAGGAACCTTCTTTGAAGATTGACGTCATACTCTCCTGCCTATGCATAATACTTGGACAATAACTCCACCTTAACCTGGCTATCACTAACTGTGCCATATTAATATGGGGTGAAGAAAACTTAGATTGTTTGGATCAATGTAAAATGAAAATCAGAGTATAGAGAAGGAGCCTGGAGAGGAACAGGAGAGAAACAAATGATCATTAAAGAAGTAGGGGGAAAAAGAGACTTAAGTACCTAGCCTTGTGCATCTCCCTATTTTATTCTGGTTATCGATCTTGCTCTGTGTTCTGCAGCACACCTTGTTATAAATGAGGATATTGAGTGAAGAAAAGAGTTAATAAATCCACTGCCTTTGCCACAGCTGCTAATGGAAATCCATGAGCGGTTTAAGTGCTGGTCAAGTAAAAAGACCAAACTGAGATTGGAGGATGTGGTGGAAATAGATGGGTGACAGCATGTCTGTCTGTAAGCTAAAGCAGTGGGCAACGTCCCTGGGTGCATCACAACTCTCATAATCTCTGAGATCCCACCCGTTTACCTACATGGAAGGTCAGTGCCAAACACAAGTTCTCATTGGAAAGCAGGAGGAGTCTCATTTTATGAATGAAATTTTACTGACACACAGCCACACTCATTCATTCAGTTATTGTCTTTGGCTCCTTTTGTGCTACAACTCAGGGTTATAGTTGGAAAGTTGAAAATATTTGACAGATTGTGTTTGTTTGTTTTTTGAAATAGGGTCTTTCTATATAGTTCAGGCTGGCCTTTAATTCACTCTCTATCCCAGGCTGGTCATGAACTTGCAGTGATGCTCCTGCCCCAGCCTCCTGAGTGCTGAGATTACAGGAATGCACCACCCCACCACGTCTGGTTTACTATTTACTTAAAAGAGATACAATGTTAAATTCTAGAGGCTTCGTAAACATTAATTAATTGTCTACATGAAGTTTTTGTGGTTGGTCTAAGTTATGTATTTGTCTAATTATTTTTCACTGGAGTACAATATACGCTTGACATAAAGATTTTCCTGCAGTCTGATCATCAGAAATTAGAGGTGGGAATGGGACCTTGGTATGAAAAAGAATGTCCTTTCTTTTGTGCAAAACAAAAATTGTGACTCTTTAAGAAAAGACCTACAGTTGCATTTGATAATCCTGATTTTAAATGTCTAATCCTCTAGCTACAACCCAGGGTTAAAGGAGTATGGGAATTTTTATTTGTGATTTGTGGTGGATCTTAGTGTACTTTTGGTTGTAGAATTAGGTGAGCAGCTCTTAGTAGGGAATAACTGAGCTAAGCCAGTTTGAATGAATTCCCTGTTACTATGTCTCTGAAGAAAATTTCTAACATGGAATTCAGGAAGAGATGTCTCTATCTTTGAAATATTTTGACCTGATTTAGAGACGGGGTAAATGAAAAAAGTGAGCGCTTTTTACACACTGAATTTATGATAAAATGGTATTTTATTTTAAAAAGAAGAGAAAAAAGCAAACACAAAAGCAAAAACAAAACAACAAAATAATAAAAATGGCACAGAATTTCAAAACAAAGTGATAGGAAATTAACAATAGTTGTTATAATACATGTTGTTATCATCAAAGTAGTTGCTCAGATCACCTATATTTGGGAATTAACACATATTGGGTACAATCTAAGAATGTTTTCACAGTAGACAATTTGTTGCTTTCATTTCCGCCTAAAAAAAACTCTTGGATTTTCCATTACATTTGTTCTTACTGTTGCTTTTGTGGAATTCTTTGTCTTGTAAAATATAGGCGAAGTCTTATCACTTTTGTGGCTGTTTCTCAACCAAAGCAGCCAAAGATAGTGGAAAACCAATAGGCCTTGCAATCAGACAGACCCGGGTTCTCATCCTGCCTCAGCACTCATTCTTCTGAGATCCCACTTCCTCATCTGAAAATAGAAAGCAAGCTCAAGTCTCAGAGTCCCTGTGAAGATAAAATGAGATGATGTTTGTAAAGGAATGGCAGAAAATAGGCTTTCAATGAATGATATAAGAATAATTTTTTTTTGTTGGAACATTTCTATTTTGAATGACAGTAATTGCCTGAATCAATTAAACAACACTTTATTTATGCTATCCTACATTTTTATCTTTTTATATCTGTATTTCTCATACCTGATTGAATTCTGAACTTGCAAGATTAAGTCCTATATTTATGTTTCTGTTCAAATGTATTGCAAGTAAGTGCCCAGTGAGTGTCTGGATTGACACTGGGTCTTTGGCAGGTTGTGTGATGACATAATGAAGCTAAAGCACGTTCCCCAACTCAGAAACTTTAGTATGGGAGACTGTTGGAGCAGGAATAGTATGATGGGCCTGGTCTGGCTTTCTGCATTTAGAAAACAAGAGACATGGATAAAGCAGAGACAGTTCTGAAATTGTAGGACCTTTCTCACCAGGGCTTGAACTGATCCTCTTTGCCCCCACCCCCATAAAAACACTTGGGTGCACAAAAGTAAGATTAGGTTATTGGTGAAGATAACAAATCCACTTTCTATTCTGCTAAAAGTGGAAAAGATGCTGAGATCTTTTCAAAATTACCGTCTTTAGAATTCTACTCAAGCTCTTGTAGGGCTGAGGCAAGGCTTCTCAGTGTTTATTTTGTTTGATCAATCCTACATGCCTATATTGGGTAATGTAAGCAACTACTTCGAAGACAGTAATATGCAATATAATAATGATTGTTAATTTCCTATCATTTTGTTTTATCATTTTGATTTTTTTTATTCTCTTTAAAAAAAAAAAAACTAAAAAGGACTGCAAATGCTCTCAATCAGGTTTAATGCAGAGTACTGAAATTTACAAGCTTGGCATACAGTGGCTGCCCTCAGAGGCAAACGCAGAAGAGTGCAACAGGTCTGACCAAGTGCTAGAGCTCCGAAGGATCCAGCCAAAGGCCTTGGTCCACGGCAGTGTCCCGTATGAGTCCGTGTCAGGAGGCCTGAGTATCAGGGACAGAAGACCAAGGGGCCTGTGCTGAGGTCCAAGGGCTGGCGCTAGAAGCTAAAGAACCTGTGCTGGCAGGCCAAAAGTCCGGTGCTAGGAGCTGAAGAATCTGCGCCTAAAGAAGAGAGGTGATGCCCAAAGCAAGGTGGATCTGGAACTCCTTTGAAGACAAGAGCAACCGCCCTTGGTGATGGTAAGGACTGGAACTCCTCTAAGAGCGCAGCCAGAGGTCCTCCAAGGTGGGGGTGAGCCTCTTCCAAGGAAAGTCAGCTCAGAGCCCTCCCTGGCATTCTCCCTTTGTATCTTTCAGACAGTAATCCTCCTTAAAGGGGGTCTTCCACACCCAGAGCCATGCTGACTCAATTTAGTTGGGCATCTTGCACTCAAGTTGACAATTAGTCAACCACCGTATCTGCGAATTCATCAATCCTGTACATACATTCTTGTATCTACAATTCTAAGTATCAATTCTTGTAGATATTTTTAAAATATAATGTTTATACAATAAAATGGTCTCTTTCTGTGTGTACGCACCTGTGACTTTTGACAAGTTTATGCAATCCGTAACTTCCACCACAACTCAGACAGAGACTATTTCTACCATTTCAAAGGTGCTCCCATTCCTTTTTGTACTGTTTTGCTTCACACACCTAGCTCCTGGAAACCCCTGAGCTGATTACTGATTGGATGAGTTTTTGAGAATGGCACCTAAACTGAATCATGCAGTGTATGTCCTTTGGTGTCTGTCTTCTTTTACCTACGCTTCTGAGTTTCACAGTGCAGTAGCTGTTCTCTTTTATTACTGATGAGAACAGCTTCTAGAAAAGTATTGTGATATATCTGTCCACTCACCACCGAATGGACATTTGGGTGGCTTATGGCTTTTGGTAATTATAAATGATGTGCTGTAAATATTTCTGAATGAATTTGTATATGTTCATACATACAAATTCCTGTATTTGAAATTTTCTTAGATGTGTAATTTTGGGGTTGTATAGTTCAACTGTATAAGAAACTATTAAATTACAATCTAAAGATACTTTACGTTTTCATATTCCTGCCAGAATTGTATGTGAGCTCCAGCTGCTTCAGATTTTTGCTGGCATTTTGTGTTGCCACTTTTCTTCTCCTTTGACCAGTCTAATAGTTACATAGTGACAGCTCAGAGTTTTAATTTGGATCTACGTAATGGCTAAGGATGTTGAACAATTTTTCATGTTTCTTTTTTTGTTAATGTACCTTCTTTGGTGATGTGTGTTCAAATCTTTTGCCTGTTTTTGGAGAGAATGGGGAATATTGTTTGTGTTTGCAGGAGGCATTTAAAACTGTATCATACTTTTGCTAATCAACCACTATAAATCCTTCAGTCCTCAGTCACCTTGGAATACTCCTTTCAGTTCCTCCTATGATGAACTTTATCAAGCAGACAAGGAAACTTGCCTAAAAGTCCAGTGCGAGCAAGTTATGGAGAAGCTTTCCTTCCAGTTCGGTGGTGAGTTCCAGGCATGACCAACCCCTCTGTCTGTTCTCTTCCTTGCTTCCATCCTCCGGTTCCTTGCTCACTGCTGCACGGCCTCACCCTTTTCTTGAAGATGGAGCACGCCCAACATCCTCTTGCTTCAGGACCTTTGACTGAAGGCTTAGTTTACCTGGAAAATTCTCCCCCCCAAAGCCATAGCTCTCTCCTTCCCTTCATTTAGGTCTCTGTCACATCTCACTGTGTTTATTAGATCTTCCCTGATCAGCTCATGTGAACTATGGTCACTTTGTCCCTCCACACACTCTTCCCTTATATTTCTTTGTAGCGTTTATTCCTACCTAGTATGCCGCATTTTATTCATTTCTTTGTTTCCTTTTTCTACCCACTGAAATGTAAGTTATCTCAAAAAAGGAATTTGACCGGTTTTCTTTCTTTGTTAGATTCCACAGCCTGGAAAAGTGTCAAGGATATAGCAGACATTCAGTAAATTGTGGGTGAAATTAATTAGGTTGTAAGAAGAAAGATGAGAGAAATGCTAAATAGCTGTCAGAGTATTTAGACAGGCCTGCTCCCATCACTTGAAAGTTTATTAAGCTACTTCACATTGACCCACGTGAACTCCAAAACCGAGCTTCTTTGGCCTAAGTCTGTGTAACATTTCTAAACAGTTCTTTAAAAATCACCACTAAGAGTGGAGCAAACAGAGGAAGTAAAGATTATCTTTGTTTGAGGGCCACCACCTGAACTCTCTTTGTTTCCGGCCGGTTTATTGACATAACGAAGCAGAAACAAGCTTTGTGAGACTGAGGCTTCTTCTCTAGGTAGTTTGTGAGTAAGCTCAAACTCTTCTTAGGCCTCCCTTGTCCTTTGTCGTGGACTGCCACAGGCTTGTTTTCTGTAGTTCCCGAGTCTCCTGCGGCACACACAGACAGCACCGATGTTTGCCTTTCTGTCAGGTTCTCTGAATTGATTGGAGGAGTCATGGTAAAACACTTCTCCATCACTGATGGGTGAGATGTCCTTCAGTTAAAGGTCTCTAGTGCTGGGACTTTTTAGGAGTTAGCTCTTCCTGTGTGGGCCATGGATGGTGTCAAGAGTGGGTTCTCCATTCTTTTCCATTCCTCTCGGTGTCCCTACCAATAAACAGTTTTCAATTTCTGGATCAAGTCTGGATACTTTCCTGAATGTGGATATGATTGTTCTCATTGTACACTGAGACTAAATGGGGAGAGTAGACACAGTCCTGGAAAAAAATAAGTGACCAATCAATCGAATGAACAAAGCATCTGCTGACCATTCAGCAATAAGTTGTTGTTTTTAAAATTACAGAAATAATTTTGGTTGCCAAAAGGAGAGAATTTTCTAGAAATATACCATCTCTCTTTTTTGTTTGACATAGGTATTCTGACTTTCAGTACGTGTTCAGCTCAAAAATTATGGGAAGAAAATGACAATCTAACCTACGTTAATAAAGCACAAAACAGTGTTTGAGCCTTTTTACTGTCAAGACTTTGCAAATGGGAGTGAGTGTTACAGGGAGCAAGGGGACTCCGTCGGCAGCTTTTCCCGGGGCAGCGTCCCTTGATAAAGTACAGCCTTGCAGAGTCTGGCTTTCAGAAATCTTATAAGCTGAGCATGTTTCAAAACTGATCTTTGCCTCCTCAGTGATCTTAAGCAAAATTATGAAAATCTTCCCAAATCCTGATTCTATAACACCAAGAAATACTGACAGTGATGCTTCAGGAGGTTAATGATGGTCTAATTATCTTGCACCAATAAGGAAAAAGAGTCAGCCTTTTGGCAAGATTATGTCAGAACTAGTCAGATAATATAGATATTTCTACCTCCACACATTTTCTAAAGGGGAATGTTGCTGCTTTAATTAAATGTTATATGAATACATTTCAAACAGATCCAAACACAGGGCAAACTCTGTTTCAGAACTGCTGTTCCTACATTTAAAATGTATTTGAAATGTAATTAAAAAAACAGATAATGGGAAAGAAAAACTAAAATAACTCGAAACAAGCAGAATATAGTAGCTCATCATTACACTAATATATCAAACAATGTGATCTTAGCTTAATTATCCCCTTTGAGAGTTGAGAAAACTAAGCATAACCTTCAATTTACAGCTGTTTGGTGCCGGGAACCTGAATTATTATTTAAGAAGAAGGGGGAAAAAGTTTATTTATTGTGACCTCCACTCAGTTTTTATTCAGCATGGAAAAATCTGTATATTCACAAATGAGGGCTATTCATCGTCAGACTGCAGCATTCTTCAGCTGTCCAGGCCTACATCAACTGCACTTCTCCGGCTTTTGTGTTCATCTCGAAGGCTCTTCATCCAGATTGTTCATCATCTTGATGGTCGAGCTTTATCTTGCTTTTGTGCAGCTGCATTCTGCCTATCCAAAGTGCTGAGGGAGACGAGGGAGAGAAAGAGAGCGAGCAGCTAGCAGGAGAGAGCGAACAGGAGAGAGTAGAAGATGCGAAAGGAGAAAAGGCAATGGCCAGTGCACACATGAGGATAATTTGTAGTTTCTCAATAATAATAATAAAAAAGGAGGACAGGCTAATTACTGGCTTAACTAGGGCAGCCTGTGGATCTTCATGTCAAAAGGACTGCCGTAATTATTCGCCATCAAAGCACATTCATATTGTGGCACAAAAGAAGGGCCTTTGCAAATGGATCTTGCTAATAAACAGGGCTGAGAGGAGCATTATGTGTCTCCCTGGTTGCAGGCACATTAACACAGTGACATGGAGCATAACTCCGGGCCCGAGGAAAAAAACCCACCAGAATGATAATTATCCCCCTACCCTCCCCAGCCTCCCACGCCTTTCCCTTTGTGTTGGATGAGGAAGCTGAACATGACCTATCAGAGGGCCCAAGGCAGGCTATTAGTGACCCCTGAGCCCTGACAAGGTGCCTCTGTTCTTTTAAAAGCTGCCTCTTGATGTCAGGAGGGCCACGTGGACCAGCGGGCTCTGCTCGAAATGGTCCAGCAAACACTTCAACCTTAAAGACACCTGGAAGGTCCTGACCGGTTTATGCAGATAAAGACAGCAGAGAAAGGGCTCTGTGGAATCCTGGTGTCGCCGTCCTCCCCACCTTTTTCCTTCTTTGTCCATGCTTGCTCAAGTGTGTGTGTTTATATTCTCAAAACTAAACTCATGGGGGCAAAGTTTCCTGTTGTTTCTTCTTAGTAAGGGAAGAGAGTCTGAGGGGGACATTTGCCTTCCATAGAATAATTTATGAAAGAAAAATTATAGGACAATAATATGTAAGGAACGTGGGGAGAAGGAGGAAAAGGTGGATGTAAATATAGCCCCCTAGATTAACTCTTCTCCTGGAAGATGTAAACATACTGGTTCCCCACGGCTATGGGGTCACTGGTGGGCCAGGGAGCTGCATTTAAGGACCGCTTTTTCTCCTGCTGAGAATCTAGTAACTCTCCTCAGTGGTGGAAACTCCACCAAACTAGCCTGGCACCCAGCTGCTCCCCTGGGAGCGGAGCCTGCCCAACTTTGGAGACTGCTGGAGCTGCAAATCATCTCTGAAGACTCTGGGCTTGTTCTGCTTCCACAAGCAGCTGATGTGGAAGGGAGAGGCCGGTAATCCGTCTGGAAAACACACTTGATTGGGGAGAGGTGTCTTCTGATGACAAAGGGGTGTCCCAGAACCCAGAAGATGGTAGGGGAAAGTCTTTCATTTTACACGCACCAGAAGCAAACCCAATCCCTATAACTCTTATTTTACCCAGCAGAGAAATTAGAAGTGAACATTTGCATTGCAAAAGAATTCTTGCTTCACAAAAGCTAGCTTCCCTGAACATTTAAATATTTAATTATTTGAAAGGCTGGAGGTAGATAAACTTCAAGTTAAATGCTATGAGCCATTTCTAATGGAAGAGCTACCAGAAATGACTTAGCAGCATTGAAGGAAAAGAAGATGAAGGGGTTTTAGGGATTGACATAAACTGTTCAGGATATGCCGCCTGTTGGAAAGAGTATGGGAGGTAAATATTCCAACAGGCCAATTGGTTTTTCTTTCTCCTTTTGTCTATCTTGCTTTTTCTGCCTGGGCTATGGGCATACTCACTATAGATTTTAGATTTTCCATACAGTTAAGGATGTAAAGGAAACAAAGTTGAAATTGCACTATTCCTTATTTTATCTCTCTAGCCTAAACTATTTCTCTAGAAATTTAAGTGCTTGTGTCCACGTACTCACAAGACACAAGACTCTACCTTTGCATATTTAAGACACATCTAACATTGAACATGTTCAGAATGAAACCCTGATTTCTTCCCCATCCAGCACACCCTCCTCGCTGTCCGTGGTGGTGACTGTGGCTTTCCAATGCTCAGGCTGTCATTCTTTTCTCCTGTCTTTCTCCAAAGTGTTCGAAATACCACAGACCCTTTCCTGAAAATATTCTGACCTGACGGCCACTGAGCCTCTCCAATGGGCCATTCACAGATGTCCTGTCGCTCTGCTCTACTCCGAAGGGGGCAGGAAGGTTGGTCTTTCTGCATTGCGAGTCTGTCACATTGAAAGTTTGTTACAAAGACCCATGAGATACTGTGACTTTCTCTCTTAGTTTTTCCCTTCCTTGGTTATTCTGCTCTAGCCTGAGTGGTCCCAAACACCCCCCTAAACACAAAGGAAGAGTATACTTAGCATCCTCATCACCTAGCCATTTTTCCCAACTTATCTCCTCCCAGATTCCTGCTTCCACTGGCTTATGTAATGTTTTACGTTGCCTTCCACCGGAGCACCCTGTGTCCCCTTTCCCCCTGTATATTTTTCATTTTTCAATAAAACTCATTGAGCAGAATATATAATTTTCATTCATTTTTACTGTTTATTTTTGTCTCAAACTTTGAGGCCACTGTACAAGGTTAATAGGGTATTTTGCCTCCTTGAAATTTTTTACACCTTTAAGTACCCAGAATAGTATCTATATTATCTGGATTACTCTATAGTATTTGCTCAGTAAGAAACTATGGTGTTAATGCTGAGTAAATGAATTCTACAGTCTGGGAGAATGGAGAGTAGCAGTGATGATTAAAAAATAAAGCAGAAAAACCAGAAGGTGTTTAGAAGGAATAACAAAATTTGCCATGAAAAATCAAACCTAGAAAAAGAATGAAGAATGAGGGTGACTAAATCACTACACAGTGAGATCTGTTACATTTTGCTTTCTTCCAATTGTGTTGGTCACATTTGTACGGCCCCTTTTCACCCTCACTTCCTACTAAATAAGAAAATAGCACACTAAAGTAACAGGATAAGCCAAAATATTTGCTCTTATCTTTCGCTTATGTCCTGTCTCCTTTTACCAACAGTGCCTGGGTCAGCTATCACAGAGCCATGACAACCAAAGTGGCTCTGTTAGGATTTTTCTGTTTGTTCCCAACAGTGAAGCAGAACATTACAGCTAGATATGCAGAAAAAAAAATAGATCTGCTTCAAATACATCTGCTTTGCCTACTTCAAACAGTAACCTTATCAATATCTATTTTACTGCATAACTTTGTATTTAGGCAATTGGATCTTTCCATGTTACAGGTCAAGCCAGAGACAGGTCTGCTGCCACGTCTCAACTTCCAGGCCTAGGCTCAAGTTAGAAATCTCTCTCTCAGTCTCTCTCCCTCCCTCTTCCCCTCTTTCTTCTTTTACTTCTCCTCTTTTTCTTCTCTTTACCTCTTTTTGTCTCTTCCCATATCCCCCTTCCCTCCATAGCTGTTTTTATTTCTATGTATCAATAGTTTCATCAAAGCTGAATTTCAGAGGGACCATTTTGAATAAATACAAGCCATTTGTTACCAGCCACAGCATGCTTCTAGGACAAAGAGGACAGTAGGGAAGGAGGAAACAGAATTAGAAAAGGATGCCATTTGGGACTTGGGTTAAATCTCCCAAAACCTGTGACCCCAGAGTCTAGTATGAATTATCCTAGTTCTCAAATTGGAAAAGTTGATTCTTTCAAGAACCCTCAGGTCCTCTCAACCTTGGGCTTTATTGAAATAGAGCTGCTGGGAACTGGGTGTTTATTTCAGAAGGCCGAGGTCACATCTGACCCGGAACACAGAACAAGATCCCAGGGTGTGAGATTTGGAGTCGCCTCCAGTTGTTAACTGTTGTGTGGCCCAGAAGAGGTCATCAGAGGCTTGAAATTCTCACTTTTACCTTAATGAGCAGGGAAGGGAGCTTTAGCTTCTCTCATGATTTCTCCCTTTACTCTGGTATTGTCTTCTTTCATCAGCAACCTTGAGAACTTCAGCAAATTTCTGAACCAGCTTACACTGCTATGGTGGAGGAGAACCATTTGTTAGCTTAAGTGAAACCTGGATTAATTACAACTGCCTGTTCGTGAAATACTGACAAAGCAGGCCTTTCATGTACATTTGATTTTTTTTTTTTTTTGGTACCAGGAATAGAACTCATGACCTCAGGCTTGCCGGACAGGGACTTAAAGCCGCTGAGCTATATCCCTGGCCCCTGTCATGTACATTTGAGGAAGGGGAAAATTGTACAGACCCATAGAAATGAAGCAGTTTTCATTCATCAGTAGAGCGGGGGCAGTAATAATCACAGAAGCTTTGTTTCAGCTAAATGATGATGCTACTGGGAGAAAGTAGTTAGGGTTTCAAATGAATAACTTTACAAAGTGACTTTCCCAAGGCATCTCCAGCAAATACGGTGGGCAGAAGGATGGGTGACTAAGGCTGGAACAGGCATATCACTGCGGCTTTCTTATGAACTTATTCTTTCCGTTTTTCCCTCTTGGGTAACTTTGAAAGAAATCATTCTAGAACGTCTTTTGAGAACAGTTTTGGAGACATCCAAAATTTTTTCTTTTTACTGAGTTTGTTTCTATGGCATATTGTGACATGTTCAAATGCTGATCCTAAATTTACCAAAGTTTGCGTTTGGGCTTGGTTCCTGAAAACACACAGGTCGCTGTCTCTTTGCAGCTCCTGAATATATTATTGTTAAAAAATTCATTTACTTTCCTTTAAAGTTATACATGTGCTGTCAATTATGAAAACACATCTTGCTCAGAGTGTTCAGTGGTGCTGTCATAGGCAGAACAGCCTATTTGTAGAAACAACACTGTTTCTTCTTTAGAGGTCTGAAAATAAAAGTAATCAGGACTCTCACTGTGAACTTTACCCTCTTGGACTGTGTGAAACAATATTCCCAGGCTCCATTTTCAGGGACCCGCCTGCAAACAAAGGGGGATTTCATTTCCCCTTGTATTGTCTGGTTCTTTAAACCAAATGGAATCTACCACATAATTGTTTCCATGAGAAGAGGATTCACTCTGTGTCTGAACCCTTTATGCCCTCATATTCCTGAACATGCCTTTCCAAGGAGCAGAATGCAGAAAATCAGTGAAATGGGTGCCACAGCCCCAAATCCCCAACAAAGGACAGAGGGAAAGAGAGTCAGCACATGTGATCAAAAGAAAGAGAAAAGAGTTCCATTTAGAAGAGCCGTACAGTTCTGGCTACCATGGATCTCATCAGACAGAACAGATATACTTATTGTGAACATGAAGGAGAAAGTCTGAAACTCATCTTGGGTCTCCAGAGTAAACATTTGTATGGCAGTGACTAAATTTATTTAATATTTATTCTCTTTCTAGAATGTAACATGCCTGTATTTGTGTTCTCTGTACCTGTGATTAAAACTTAAAGACACACACGTGCACATACATGTACAAGCATAAACATATTAAAATATATGTATACATATCTGTGTATATACAAAACAATGTGTATGTGTGCATAAAAAAAATGTCCAGGCCTTCCAACATAGCCCATAACACCCTTACAATTTTTAGGGTCTTTTACTGTTATAGTGGGTCCTGATACATTTTTTCTTAAAACATTAAATGTTTTACATGTCCAAGATATTACATGTTCAATGCAGCATATTTGGGAAGTATAGGAAAGTAAAAGAAAAAATTAAAATTACACCAAAAACAAGTGATACTGTCATGTACAGGTAACAAGTATTACTTTGTGGTGTCGGCTACTTTTAAATTTCGGTTTTCCCAATCTGTTACCATCTATGAGGAACATGGTATAACTCAGTTGAACCAAACACACTGTGGTATAAATAGATCATTAACTGTGGTATTTTAAGAGCACAGACACTGTTTTAAAAAATAATCTTCTCTAAAGTGTGTGCCTGCTGTCCCTCCATCGACCATCACCCACCTATTATCAATTTCTTCTGCGCCCATCATCAGTCTGCATATACACCCACCTACACGCTTACTCATCCTCAAGTAATATCTGCGATTTCCTTTGGGATTTCCCTCCATGGATCTTCCTGTCTGAGCAGCCTCCTTCCATTATCATAGGTTTATCCAAGCTCCATTTTGCTTATGTGCCAATATGCTAATGAAGCTCCCCTGGTGTTTTCTGTTGCTGGCGTCTCTGGCCTCCTATCCCAGAGCAGCTCAACCGAATGGCTTGTATTGATGCTGTCTCTTGAATCCATAATTTTGAACTACTCCGTCCCGAGTAGTATCTATAGTTCATTCCTCTCATGTTTTCGTGCCGGTCCACCTTAAAAGGATCTTTTCATTTTTGTATCTCTCCTCATCTCCATTTTTATAATCACTATTTCCCTTTGAGCTGAGCTACATATTATGTTACATCCTCAGTATATTACTTTGCATTATAGGGTTGATCATTATACAAATCTAGTCAGCCCAAACTCTCTTCTCCCTGTTTTACCCCTGCTTTGAAAAATCCTGTGACTTCATTTTATGACTGAAATTATGATTTCCAAATGAGTGGAACTTTTAAAGATGCTGAAAAATATCTATTTAATCGTGAACTCCGTCTTTTCTATTCTTTGAAAATATTTAGCACTTGGGTAAAGCTACTAACTCAGTCTCTGCTCTTTCAGGGGAACGTCTGTCCTCATACTTTTGTGAAGAATGGTAAGATCATTAGAGATACAGGAATCTGTGCTGGTGGAAAATTACACACTCTAGACTTTATTCAGTTGGATATTTGGCCTCCTCATTCAGCATATATATCACCTTGGCTAACCGACTTAGTATCTCTACACTTCTGTCCCTTGGCTTGGGAAACCTTACCTCCTAAGGGTGTTCAGGAAATTCAGAAACATGATACGTCGTTCAAAGCGCCGAGAGTATAACAGCTCCTCAGTCGGAGCTATTGTTATTTCCGTTAGGTAGCAGTGTAGCCAGTTCCCCTTTCCAATTGTACTTAGAAATTTGTATTTCTCAGTCTCTTTCCCTACTGATACGGAAGAAGAAATAGAAATTACCTTCAAGACAAGCTGTTGATTATTGCAACTGTGATTGTAGCCCAGCGAGGGCAAACCCATGGCATGCGCGCTGCAACTAAGAGTTTGCTATCACTGAAAGTTCTAAAAGGTTCGCCATCACTGTCCTAGGCCAGTGCTCTTTCAAGTGCTTCTTCTTTTTCTTGTTTCTTCCATTTGAGTGGCCACACATCTTTTTCATGTGAGTATCCAAAGTCCCTCAGTCTCTTCATTTTCAGTAACCTTTTTCTTTCTACTCCTCAGTGCTTTGTTCCTCGATCTCTCCTTTACTCTTTTACTAAATTGCTTATAAACAGCCTCCGGTAACGCACGCATGGCAACGGGAGCTGGAACTGGTGTTCAGTTCAGCCCAGATCCAATTCTTCTTGGAAAAGTGAGGTGAGCATTGTCCTTCTGGTGCTTCCATGGACTTTGTTTCCCATTCCATCTACAGTATTATGACACTAACACTATATTCCTGTTGGGTTTCTACATGTTTCACCTGTTCAATGGTAACTGCCTTTCAGAGAGGAACTAGGCTTTGTTTCTAGAGGCTAAACTGAAGGATTCATGCATGGGTGCACGCACACACACACACACACACACACACACACACACACACACCTTTGTTGATTTTACTCTAAAAGCTGCTGTCCCAAATAGGAAGTGTGACATTAAAAAGTTGCCTTGTATACACTTTGAGGTGCCAAATGCTAAAAGGGATATCTTTTTATACCTAGTAAGTATTGCTAGGAAATATGTGACATCTCCATTAGCCAGCTTTCACAGAGCTATTTTGTGTTATGAATATGTGTTGGTACTATCACAAATGGTGAAGATTTGGTACTGAGTAAAAGCCAAGCCCAGCTCAGTATCTATCCTAGAAGTCAGGTGGAGCATTGAGAGACTTATGAATTCTGTGTATCTATCCTCTCCTGTATGACATATTAAACACTTAAATTTTATAGCTTGGCAAGTAGAATTCCTTTCAGGCAGGAGTTATACTAGAAATTTCTGTACTTTTTCACTTGGGTAGAAAATATATATTTTTTTATACTTGTCTGGAGCCAGAGACTGATTCAATGAATTCATTTCAAGTTTCAGTAAGAGTTCTTTTTGCTCCTACATAAAAATGATTGGATAATATGTAACTATGTATACTTATTATTTAAATACTGAGTAACTGTAGACTTAGTCAAGTTTGTACATAGAGGCTGTATGCAGAGGAATAAAGACTTGAGGAAAATATCTAGTTTGGAAAGTTTAATTTTTAGAAGTTTATCTGTTGATAGTGAGACATGGGAAAAATTTTCATCTTGAAAGGGTGAGTTTTAAAAATATTCCATGAAAATATATGTATAAACAGAAGTAGTCTATCATTGCTTTAAATCCCAATATGTGATTTTTCCATTCTGAGATCTTTATTTTTAGATTTCTGAGTCTATATGTATGTATCTCATAACTCAGTGGCTGCCTGTTGATTGCACAAGAGATACATTTGAAGTATCCTTATCAAGATGATTATGGAACTTCTGTAAACCTGAATACCCTACTTTGAAAAAATTTAAGATGATGTAATACACTATCTGTACAAAATGACATTGCACAGTTTGTTTTGAAACTGGTATCATTGCCAGAGTACAAAACATTAGTCTTTGCTACCAGGTATTTTAAAAACTATAATCAGAAAAAAGTATGATATGATCACCCCAGCCAAGTTGCTGGAAGTATTGAAGCTACCGGTTAGCATCTTCCAGGTGATAACTTTGAACGAGTATCAGTATTATCAGGTCTTGGTGTGCTTGAGCTAAAATGGGAGTCTCACCATCTTTTCTGTGTGGCTGATATTTTTATTCCCTCCTCCCTTTGCTGCTTTTTTTACTTCATCTTTTCAATATATCGGGAAAAGCAAAATTTATGACTTTTGGGCCCTGGGAACCTGGGAACAATGACAAAGAAGGTTGTTTTTCTTAACTTCTGAGTTTCACAGTAGCTTATACAATGCGTGATGCCTTAAAAGTGCTCAGGAGGTATTTGTCGTGGAACTGAGTGCAGGGACATGACTGCTTTAAAAGTCTATGCGAGTCCCATTGTCTGAAATCATGGAGATTTCCCACCTGAAGAGTACCTTTTCCATGCACCTGCTTCTGTTCTCAACTGAAGAAGATTATTCCGTGGTTACACAGAGAATGCTTGGGACTCGGTGAGATGACTCCTCTCTAGAGAAGTTATGGCTTTGATAAAGTTTATGTGCAGTCAGCTTAGACCAAGTCCCTCCCTGGCTGGCTGTCTCCTTGTACTTAACCTATTTTCTGTTTCTTTATTCCAAAGCTAATGTCGCAGTCCGCTTTTCACTCCTCTCTCAGAATACAACACACCCAGAAATCTAAATAGGACAGAAATTTATCTGCTCAGTTTCAAAGCCTAGGAAGTCCAAGATCCAGGGGCCAGCGCGTAAAGTCCTTTTTGCTGCATGCTTACAGAGCAGAAGGCAGGACAGGAGCGAGCCAGCTCCATCGGCTGAACCCTTTGTAAGAGTTCCCAGTCTCATCTGCAGAGGAAGTGTCCCTCACAGCCTCAGGCCTCTTTAAGGCCCTGCTCTCAGCACTACCACAGTGGCAAGTAGCATTGGAATTGTGAAAGCAATACATTCAAACCACAGCAGTTAACAAGAAGCTTTTGCAGGATAATTTATATTTAAATAGTAGTCAGTGTTTTAAACTAAAGAAGTAGTTCTCTAACTCATCTAATTTAGGTATTATGATCAGGTAGAGGATCCCTGGCATCGACAGGGATTGCCTAGGACCTCTTGAAGTCAGTTGGGTTGTGTGACCACAACTGCCTACAGATTCAGTGAATCTTGGAGCTGGGTATTATTTAATGCTGGACAGGAATTAAATTGTGATTTCCCTTATATAAAAATGTTATAAATATGGAAATAACAAAGAATTTTATAATTACTTGAATAAAAGATTATTTTTCTTATGATTCTTGTCCCTCCAAAATATTTGTGCTCACACAGACACACACTTCACATACACACACACACACACACACATCTCATATATACACCTACACATCATATATGTCATATGTACAGCCAACATTTTATTCTGTCTGGCGGCTAAGCCTTTCACTCTTTCAACAAGGATTCAGGGTGAAAATACACCTTCTGCTCAAGTGTCCACCACTCATTTAGTCTGCACAGCATTTACCAGAATCTGAGCTTCATCACATCTTTGTCTTTACTTGGGTCAGACCAGGGACTGTCTCTGACAGCAAACAATGCCCGTGTCAGATCTGTGGCATATGTGGGAAAAGCTGGGAAATATCCTCCTCACATAACTCCTTTGTATCAAAAATTTGCCTCAGACATTTTCATCTTTGAGAGAATGTAGATTTATAGGTTTGATTTTTTAATCAGGGTGAACTTTTGTTAATGTTTCATGGTTCAGAGATACACAGTCTTGCCATGGACCCAATGGTGATATTAGTAACAAAGGCAATATTATTAATATCACTACATCAACAGAAAAAGAGTTATAGAGTTAACATTTATAAAGAAAAAAACCCAAGCTAATAGTTGCCTAGCTGCTTTGCCATGAACTCACTCACTGGCAATATTTTATGTAATCATGTAGTTTATATATCAGGGCCAGTCTTCGGCAGGAATAACGAGACACGCACAGATAACCAGTTGCTCCTTCTTTTCTGCTTTTCATCTCTCTACCCTCTTCTTCTGAAAAAAATTTACTGTTTCTTTAAAACTCTGAATCAGCCTCCAGCAGAGGATGGTGTCCTTTTAGAGCCAAAGTGCAGTATTTGAACTTTGCTATCACGTAACGCTCTGAGGCTGCTTGTCTGAAATGACTTAATTTGCACTGCAGGACCAGCCCTGAACCCACAAATACTCCAAAAAGCCACAGTGAGCTAGGGCATCAGACCTATTACTAATTTTTTATTAAAATCCCTGAGGCACCCAACACAGGGCCCCAAAGCAGCTTTAATAATAGACAACATACAGCACATTTTTCTTGTATTGCCATGTAATCAAATCTGAGGCTGCTGTTCACTTTCTTTGTTTTACCTAGAGGACCAGCTTCCAATTTAGTTGTGGCCTACTCTAAACTGATTTTTCATTGTAATTAATGCCTACTTTGGCCTCAGCCACTTATACAACTTTCCATTAGAGGTTTGCAGCCATCCACAGAGTATTTCACTAAGTTATCCTCACAGACCTGTCGTAGCTGCGATTTTGTTAAAGTCTTTCTTTTCACTATTTTTTTTTTTACAAAGATTTTCAAATTGGTCAATGAAATAAGTTTTAAAAATGGGTTCTTTTTTATCCTCCTTTGTGGGCTGCATCTATTTAAATGTTTGAGTGAGCGTTCAGATTGGGGAAACACACACACACGTACACACACACACAACCATGCACCCCCTCTAATGCCACAGCAACCGTGTCTTGTAAATGATTTCACAAAGGCCAGGGGACTTGTTTATTTCTGTGGAGGGTCTGCTGTGGCTTGTTTTCTGCCTGTGCTTTGTGCTGTCCATTTCCCCTGAAGCAGTACCTGAGGTTTAAGGTTTCTTGGGTGAAGATGGCAGGAGAACTCTGTAAACATTGAGGCCGCAGTCCTCCCACAACTAAGTTTACAACAGATTTATGGTAGCAGGCCCCGGTTGGAATGGAGAGATGGAAAAGTATATGCTGTGTCTCTGCTGCTCCATGAACCTTTCTCTATCGGGTAAGGAGCTGTTTCCCGTGACTCTTGTTAGAGTCATGTTTGAACTGGCTTCCTAGAAATGCAGTCTGTCTACAACCTATTCTCTCCCTCCCAGCCCCTTGCATTGCTAATTCACAAAAAACAACTCTTGGAAGTCAGAGCTGCCTGGTTGTACAGATGGCCCTCTTTCAACTCAAAGAGGTGTTTCTCAGGAGGAACCACTGAATAAGGTAGGTCTCTCAACACACCATTGCTAGTGTCTGGCTTCTACACAGAGGAGTTTGATGGGGGCAATTCTTAATGCCTTTGCTGAGCACACTTGGCAAAGAAACTATAACTTTTTTGTGTGCTCTTTACATTTTCAATATTAGTAGTTTAGCCAGTAGGATATATAGGGAAATAACCTACTTTTTGTTAATGAACAATGGATTTCTTCACCTTCACTTATATAGGTCATAAAAATTCTGCTATCCTTTGAATACAATTCCCTTTCTAATATTTTGTAGTCATTTATTCTTAGATAAGATTTGACTCCATTGTGTGATTTGGCTGTCCTTTTAAATAGCATTTATAGGCACTTGATCACATCTACCATGTGAGTTTTTGGCCCTGGAAAGAACACAAAGTCTTAATGGGACACTATATCCATGTGTGGCTTACTGTCAAAAACTGGATAATATTTGAGAAAGGACAGCACCTTTGTAGGTTGGGGAAAGTTGAAAATAAGATCCGTTTCTCAAACTCACTGCTAATTGATTGAACAAATAAAGCTGGTGAGTCTTCATTAGGTGGTGTGGCTGCATCAGATTTTTGGCTAGTCCTTTTCTTTCTATTCCAGCAAGGATTCTTGGGCAGTCACAGAAAAACAGAAGTGTTAATAGAAAGTGGTGGATATTGTAACTCATATCCTTTTAACAGAAATGTGATACCATTAGTTTTCTTTTCCACAAGAAGGAGCCACACAGTAAGAAGATTGATTAGTGCGTGGCTTAAGATCCTAGGCAGGCTGCTCAGAATGTTACCTCATGCATCTTATGTTTGCGTTTGTGCATATAAATCGTCTCAACTCATCTCAACACAGAGTGACAGTGAAAAAGGGTGGTTTTATAATTCATCAGGTGATAGGTCTTGCTTCAGAGTTGAAAAGATCTTATGTACTCAGGATGGAATGAATTGTAAATACTGAACCAAAAAGGAATTTCAACTGGCACTGAGAAACCAATCTCTAAAATGTTAGTTTAAAAAGACTAATACAGTGACAAATTTTACTCTTCTATTTTTCCCACCTCTTTCTCTTCCATATATAACGCTACCTGCTTTCTGAATGTGAGCACTCATCATACCTTTAGCTGTTTACCAGTTCCCCCTCCTACAGCCAGCACCACCCACCACCCTCCTTGCACACCACTGGCTCCTCTTTTAAAGAACTGCCTAGCAGCGAATGTTATAGATTGCCTAGTACCAGGTCTGACAAATAAAAACCATCCTCTTCTGTCCTTTAGAAACCTTGAGATGATTTTATTCCATCCTTATTTTCACATTAAAATATGAAGCTTCACTGTGGCTTTAAGTCTCTCACAAGAACAATTGAAAATTCCTTTTAGTAGGTGTGTGCATGAGTGTGTGTGTGTGTGTGTGTGTGTGTGTGTGTGTAAGGTGGAGGGCAGAGGAACATTCTATTTGGGTCACTGACAGATGTTAGACGTTTCTAACAGAAACCTACCAGGTGCCCAACCCAAACACCCTTTACAGGCATTTAAGTGGAGGCAGATGGACTCAGCCTGAATGCATTTTGTTTAAACGTGAATGGGATATTTTCTTGTCTTTCTGACACAAGGCAAGATGCTGAACATTAGACAGAGGTTGGGCGATAGTCGTTGGGTTGGGCCAAATGGCATGAGTGCTGGGCTGTTTAGAGGCCCTTTCACAGCCCTGAGTACAACTGCAAGGGCTCTTTGTAGTAATTGGGATGACTTGGCACACAACATATTTAATGTAAAGAACTGCAGAGACAATCTAACTCAGCACACTCACTTTGCAGATGAGGAAAATGAGCCCCAGAAATTTAATTAAATTGCTCAGGATTCCATGACCCTCACTGAGTCTGCTGTGAATGGAACCCAGCACCTTGTAAAATATTCGCTCCTTTCATCTGTACAGATAATTCTTAAACTTGCCATCAAATCCAGGCCCACACAAGTGTCAGAAATGTTCGAGATTGGAAAAGAAATTTAAAGGAGTGCTTAGTCTCCATCTATGGTGAAAGTTTCAGTGAATCTCCAAATAACTTTCCTGCCAAAGCAGCCCTTTGAGATGATCCAGTTGCTTACATGCTGCAGCTTGCTGTGGAAAGCTGGCACTGCACATTTGGGGTATGTGCCCTGGAGTCTGCAGACATTACTGTGTGTTGAAGTCATCTAGGTAACTTGTTAGAATGTAGACCTGAGACCTCCATTCCTCGATAGGACCTGAGGTGGTGCCTCGTCAGCTGCGTATGACTGAGCAGCGTGTACTGAGTGTTCTTCCATGCCCCACGCTGTTCTCATTGCCAGGACTATCTGTGCTGTGTTTGAGGGGCACAGGAGCGTCGCCAATAGACACACATAAATAGATATGTTCAATTTAGAATGACTAAGCAACATGAAAACAAAAGACAACAAATAGTGCATGCCTGCATAGAATGGTGCTGGCTAGTGTGGGCAGACACGGCTGTTTTAAAACTAAAACTTGCAGGACTCTTGCCTCAGTCTCCCAGAATGTAGGAATTTGAGCTATGCACACCAGAAGTGGCTTTTCTAAGACTGTGTAGGGAGCAAGGACCAGCTTTCACTAAGGGTGGAGTGGACAGGGAGTGGCTGGGGAAAGAAGGGCAGCCCCTGAGTGCCAGAGCCAGGCAAGGGCATGCCCTGTGCAAAGCTCTGAGCACTGTGGACGTTTACTGCGGGCCTCCTCTATCGTGATGGGCAGATACAGAGTGGTTTTCCACAGAGTGATGACACAGTCCAACTTTGGTATTAAAGAGGTGCTATTGAACAGGAGCCTTTAAGCAGTTCTGACTCAGGTGCTTTTGATTTATCTTTCTAGCTTTCAATTTTCTTATTTATAAAATTTAACTTCTCCCTAATATGATAAAATTGAGAAAACCAATTTTTTCCTTGGGAATAGTGAGCAAAGGTGATTTTTTAAAAGAAGTGATTTAGTTGTCCTTGGGTTCATCTGGAAGGGCAAAATAGAAGACAAGTGACCAGGACACCATTCCTCATTGGGCCTCTGGATTGGAAAAGTCGTGTACTTCAGAACACCCGCGGGTACCAACTTCTCTTTCTTTTCTCCGGGATCCACTGTAAGTGGATTTCCCTTTTGTGTATGTATGTGTTTGAGACAGATGGCAACTTTACAGCATGATGTTAGAAGAAAAAGTGTTTGGGAAGGGAAGCAGGAAGGGAAACAAGAAAAGCAAGCCTTGAATAAGCACTTTTTCTTAAAAGGATCACATTCTGGGGCAGTTTATTTTTGTGATCTGCCTGGAATTTGGGGACAATGTGCTAAAATTCTCTTCTTGCTTTCAGCTGGCAAGCTGCCTAAAAAAGGTGGGGACTTGGAAGAGAGACACAATGTTTCTATTAAAATAAGATTTTATTGAAAGCAGGACCAGTGGCTAAAGTTAGTCCTTGGCTTTTTTTTAAGGCACTGTGGCTCGGTCTGTGAGAATACTGAAGTGGAGAATGGAAACTATTATCCAGCTTGAGCGTTCGGGCTCAAATATCTAAGTATATTCAAATCATTGCAGGCCATGAAGTGGGCTGTTTTTGGAGAAGAATATGAATTATTTGGATAATTTCTTTAATTTCCCACTTTATTTATGGAGTAAATGAGCTCTATATTTGAACTAAAAATGATTTTAAAGTATTCTCTTCTTCCAGAAATACTTTTCTGTGTTTCTCCCATTTGTTTTAGTATTGTTGTTATAAACGCTTATAGGAAAAAGTTCCCTGTGGCCTGGGGACCATCCTGGGCTCTGGCCACATCAAACTCTTTCGCAACATATAATCCTCCAGGTGTGTAGGGCTTGCTCCTGGTCAGGTTCTGTTTCTTGCAGAGTCTAGAGACATACCGCTCAGTCTCAAGTCACTACGTAGTTATTACTTTAAAGTTTTGCATTTGAATCAGCCTTGAAAATTTGGAGTCATGATAGGTTTTCCAGTTTGTGTTTGCTTCTTCTCTGTCTGATCTGTTAAACCTCCCTCTGACATAATGCCCAAGTAATGATCGTCTTCATTAACCTTTTGGAGCCTTCATACATGTAAAACACTGTGCTGAGAGTATGAATTAATCTTAACCAGCTCGCTCATTCTATTGGGCTAGTAGAATCATCACACCATTTCATAGGTGAGAAAGCTGGCATTCTATGCTAAGGCCTTCCTGCGGGAGCCCAGAGTAATGTATGGCAAAGGGAGGGCTTGAAAGTACAAGTTAGCTACTTCAGTCAGCTAGAATGATTGTAGATGTTTTGGGCTGGGGATTTGGTAGACACTAGCAATTCAAGAGGGAACAGAATAATGGCAGAAACTACATGAATTAAATCATAAAACTTTACTGAGTGGCATTAAATACTTATGTAAAGGTAATTTATTCATGAATAGGAAGACTAATTATTGTAATCATGTCAATATTCCCAAATTATTTTTATGAATCTAATGTGATCCCTAACAGAAGATTATCTTATTTAAAATATCATATCGTATTTAAAACATCAAAATGAATGTATAATTCCTTTGGAAAAACAATCCCAGAACTAGCATACAAAATATTTGATATATTTTGTAAAGGAGATGGAAATCATCTGACAATAACACCTACTGCTAAACTAAAACAATCAAAACTGTAGAAAATGGGGCTAAGAGGACAGTCATGAGCCAGACTCACATCTAGGTGAATTTAGAATATGGTGCATGTAATATCATAAATCTCCAGGAAGGACAATGGCTGTTTAGTAAATGATCTTAAGAAAATTGCTTTACAATTTGGAAATATAAGTTTATGGCATTGCTTCTTCTTTTAGGTTATAATATATTATTTGTAATTTAAAGAGATAAATTTAAAAATTTTGAAACCATTAAAAGTATGTATAAAGATAGTTTCCATACCTGTATGGTTTTTGTTTGCTTATTTTATCAAATAAGTTCTTGCTATGTGGTCCAGGCCAGCCTTAAGCTCATTATGTATCTCTGGCTAGCCTTGAAGTTGAGATCCTCCTGCCTCGGGCACCCACATGCTGGGATTACATGTGTGTGCCACCACACCGGTGAGTATAGTTAATAGTCTGTAAGTCTAAAAACAACTGAAGAAGTAAAAAAAGACCATGAGAATAAGCTAGAGAAAAATTTAAATGTTTATATTAGTAATGTAAACCAAATTGAAAAGAAATATTGAAGTAAACTTTTTGCAATAATTATGTAGGTAAAAGAAATATGTACTGGGCAATAAGTTCCTATGCATAGATGAGAAAAGTATCCTAATCCTCTTTCAAAATATGAGAAAAATAAATATAAACAAGTATATATACTTAGTATGTATATATTAAGTGTATTTAGCATTAGATATTGAAATAAAAATAGTGAAATATCACATTTTATTATCGAATTAGCATAGACTTAAACGCTAGTGGTCACATTACTCACCATGAATGTAGGCAGAGAGAGTTGCTTATCTACCCAGTGCAATGAGAACACGACTCGGCAGTCTCTTCTCTTAGCAGTGCTGTACCAGGAACAGAGAACTTCATAACTTTTACACCTATGAACTGACAATATTCAAAACATCGTACCCTAAGGAAGGAATCAGAAATCTATTCAAAGAATTACACACAGATGTTTACTTTATCGTTATTTTTAAGACAAAAAATTTAGAAAAGACACAAATGCCAAGGGAAGGAAAGAGTTAAATTATGGTATATACAGCTCTATTACAGAGTATGCGGCTGTTTCGAATCACGTTGTGAGAGAATATTTTATGCTATGGGAAAAACATAATAATAAGTAAAACAAGTGAGATCCAATTGTGTATTTCATCCTTTCAAAAAATCTCTCTCAACAAAAACACTCATATATATGTATATATTGCTTTTTTTTTCCCAAAAAAGGATGACAAAATATTAAATGTTGCAAAATGGACACTTTATATCTGTGATGCAAGCAAACATTTTATATCATATATTTCTGGGTTTTAGAAGTTTTTAAAGGAACATACGTTGGTTTTATGACTTGCAAAACTGTTACTTTTTTAGGAGCAAATATATTCATTTTAATATCAAGTTGTCAACTTCATAGCCTCAGGCTGAGAACTGTCCTCCAATGGTATTTGGGCTGGGACCCGCCAAGTTGCCCTTAGAATGTAGCAATTTCTGTTTCATCATTACAGCCCGTCCAAATGCCCCCCCAACCACCTTTTTTTTAAATCAGGGAAAGTTCTGCATACCTACAGGAACATTGCACTCACATTGTCATCCAAATTGCTTTAATTTCATTGGATTTTGTTTTATCTCTAGTAAAACATTTTGAAATGGCCATATAAAAGTCCTTCTAGAACCAAGCTATTGGCTGATCAATTTGATTAGCAGTTAGGAATTATAAATGGAAGATAAAATGGGTCTTTTCTTGTTATGCAGCCCTGGTAATAAATGGTAAGTACATATTTTTCTGAGGCTTTTATTCTTAGAAAGAAAGCAAAAGGATATAATAGGTTTTTAAAATACATGCCACATAATTTATTCTGACAAACAGATGTATTTTGTTGTTGCTATTATCATTTGATGAAATACTTTAAACTAGTCCAAGGTGGTCCATTTTCAAATATAATACATACAGTACATCTAGCAGTTAACAAAATTTGGATGTGTAGCATAGAATGGTCATTATTTTTACTGAAAAAAATAAAGGCACTAATTACTTACAGACAAGATACTTAGCACAAACAGATAAGCTTCAAAATGAAAAATTCTCGGTTTATGATAATTATGTTCTCTGCTTTGTTTTCAGAGACTGATAATTTGAGGCTTTAAAATCACCAGGAAGCCATTAATTGGAATTCTTCAATAAAAAATAAATTACATAGAAGTTCATGATGAGTTGTAAAGGCAGAAAGACTATATTATACAGTGAGCGACACTGCTTCACTATTTATAGCCTTGTGCAGATATGTCCAACAGAAAACTGTAAGGAATTTGAGATGTGCAGATAGCAATTATTCACAGACCTGAACTATGTACACATATTTTAAATAGCAACTTTTAGAAGATTTCTTCACCAATAGACAGGGCTTTAATCTGAAGCAGGGTTTTGCTAACATATTGCTTATTTTTTTTTGGACACTTTCCTTGGCTTCCTTAGGTCATATCAGACCATAGCTGTGAGAGAGACAAACCCCCACATCGTACGGCACAGTACAGCCCCATGCCAGATGTGGCAGTTGATCTTGATTGTCAACTTGGTAGGGCTTAGAGATACCCAGGAAACTAAAGCAGTCTTCTGGGCGTGTCTGAGCATGCTGTGAGGGTGTTTCCAAAGACCGGCTTGCCTGAGTGCAAACTGAGGAGCAGAGGTGGCCTGAACCTGGGTGGCCTGAGGAAAGAGGGTGGAGGTAGGGATGGAACAAAAAGCCAAGGAAACGTGAGCCCACCAATGCACGCCCTTGCGCTGTGTGCCAGAGGCGAGCAGCATTCTTCTGTAGCCCTTCTGTCTCACCACAGGCCTGAAAGCCGTGGAGCCAGCTGACTGTGAACCTCTGAGACAGTGAGCCACCATAAATCTGCCCTCCTGAAGTTGGTTTTCTCAGATATTTTGTCACAGAAATGCAAAGCTGACTAACACACCAGTATCTTTCATTGAAGGCCCAGGTGACACTATCTGCACCCATTAGCTACAGCAGCCTGTTAGAGCATTACCCCTTATTCTCCCTAAAGAAAATCAAATCACTGTAAAGGCCAGTTCAGTGCTGCATGCAAGAGGCAGTGGAGAGGAGGGATGTCTTCTCTTCGGTATGAAACAAGAGGAAAGCTAACCTAATCTACAAGTAAGCAGGCACTAACAGCTCTGATTCTCAGGTGCTGCATTGGTAATTCACACATACCAGGCTAAGCCCAGACAGTAAGTGTAACTGTGGCATACTCCTCTGCCAGTCAGTCAGTAATTCTATAGTTGTGATACAGTCTGTTCAGAATTCCAGAGGATTCAAGTAAAAGTAATCTTAAAATATTAGGAATTACGAGGAGACTGGAGAGAGTACTCAGATGCTCATGACTGTGATATCCTGGTCTGTGGAATGGGGGCAAAATATAATCTGTATTTGTCAAGAGAAATTGTGCTTCCAGAACAGTTCTAAGTTCTCTATAGCTTGAAGAGCATAGGCTGGCTCCTTCCTGTTTATGTCCAGTAAAGGCTTCTGGGGCTTTCTGCTCCTCACAGTGACTCAGACACCACTGTTGATGGGTGGCAGCCCCCTCTGACTTTCGCTTCTGTTACCACCATAGCAGAAGACAGAGAGTATGGCTCTTAGAGCTGCCACTCAGAACTACATGGACTTCTGCTTATACCTTATTGGCCTGAGGAAGTCACATGATCACTGAAATGTTCAAAGCAAGGTAGAGAAGTCTAATCTTACCACAGACTTGGGGAGAGAGCTACAGCATATGAGAATAGTCCCAGTTAGTTTCTGATGGCTGTTGTGACATAATACTACAAACCTGATAGCTTAAAGCAACACAACTTTATTTTCTCTTGTAGAATTTTACAAATCTAGTATCAGTTTCACAGGGCCAAAATCAAAGTACAGGCAAGACCATTTTCTCTCTGTAATCTCTAGAAGAGCATTTGTTTTCTTGTCTTTCCCGGGGCCTAAACCTATGTGCCTTCTGTTCCATGACTTGTGGTCTTTTTCTTCAACATCACAGTCAGTAGTGTCATCTTTTGTTTAGCCATCATATTGCTACCTTCTCGAGATGTGCAGAAATAAATTTTCTGCTTTCCTCTTAGGAAGACACTTGTGACAGCATAGTCCCATGAATAATATGAAGCACTTCCTCCACTCAAAACCCTGAGCACATTGGCAAAGCCCATTTGGACATATAAGGTCACGTTTAAAAGTTCTGAGGATTAGGATCTGGATACCTTTATTGACCCTACCAGCCTGCCATAACCAAAAGCCCTAGAAGTGATTTGAACACCCATCATTTATTGGATTTGGAACCAGAAACAAGCATAATTCTCTGAGGCTCAGTATTCTCATACACAAAATGAAGTTTTAAAATGCCTCCAAAGAGCTATAAGGACTTTTTAAAAATTGTTTTTGTAGCACTAGAGATTAAACACAGGGCTTTCACATTGGGTGATGTGAGACTCTTTTAAGACAATCTCACTAAGTTGTTAAATTGTCCAGGCTAGTTTTAAACTTGTGATTCTCCCGCATCAACCTCCCAGAGAACTGGGATTACATGTGTGCGTCACCAAAAGGGCTAGCTGTAAGGACTAAATGCATCATCCATGCATATATTCTCTCTGATGGTTGTTAGCATTGTGAGTTTTCATTTTGACCCTAATTTGGGAGAATGTGTACACACACATTCATAGATTCACACTCCAGACCAGCTGGGTGATGAGTGCCGCCCATGCGTTCAACGTCAGTGATTCTACTTAGAACCTGTGATAGTTAGCTGACTGTCAGTTTAGATAAGAAATGCCCAACTAAATCGGTTCTGCAAGGTTCTGGTGTGAGCAAAGGAATTTACTGAAGACAGAAGACCCCACCTGGGTAGATTTATTGCCGGAGCGGGGTAAAGGGGAAACAAGAAGCAGGTCTCGCCTTTGCTTCTCTGCAGAAGCTCCAGCCTTCACCCTCACTGTGGACCTCATCTCCTGGCTTCCTGATACGAGCTCACATGAAACTCTACAGTGAGCTCCAGGTTTTCCACCTTTGCCTGGATCCTTTGGATCTCCAGCGGGCAGACAGCCCTCTAGCACTCTCCCGTACCTGAGTCCACAGGCGGCCACTGTAAGCCTATCTTGTAAATCCTTACATTTGTACATTTTGCACTGTATCTCCTTCTTCAGTGAGCACTGACTGAAACATTGCAGAAGTGCACCTGATTATCTGATTTTTAGCTGATACTACTGTGGTTCCCAGACTCTTTGGGGACAGAGAAAACTGCTGTTTCAACACCCTGAGATTCTGGAGGAGAATATTTGAAGTATAGCTCAGGAATATGCATTCTTATCACCACCACAGCTGCCTTTCATGTGGTGTTCTGTGGAGTTCCTCTTGAGAAACCCCGAGCTGGTGGACAGTTCTGACTGTTGCTAAGTTGCTGTGTCCTTGTGTCAGATAAGAGTTGAATTTCTCTGATGACTGTGTCTGTGTACTCTGAACCCACAGCTAGCTCTGTCATAGAATAGAGAATACATCCAAGAAGCTCAACATATATTTAATAGCAATAGAAGGATTCTGGTGGACATATTTTTTTAAAAAAATCAAATTTACCTGCTCTGGAGGAATAAACCTTTTATTTGGAAGAGCTACATCAAGTGTCCTGCAGAATTAATGAATTAAGACTGACATCTGGAAAGAGTCTGGTGAAATACGTATCTTAAATTCTAACAGTGTAGACATACCAATCCTCAAAAATTCTGGAGAGGGAAAAAGAAGACAAGAGGAAATCTATATATAGGAGAATGGGAAGTAGATCACATCAGACTTCTCTGTCACCCTGAGAGAAGATGGGATAGGATCTCAGAGGTGTTAAGGACACTGAGGCAAAGCATTATTTAAGTTGAACAGCAAATGATTTGAATATCCATCAAATCACCTACTTTTTACCTAACCTACAGACCTACTTTGGAAGACTGACTCAAGTATAAAATCAACAAAATAACCTGAATATGTAGAGGAAGGAGGACAGTGAAAGATATTAAGAAATAATACTTAGAAAAGAACTTAGCACAGAAGCTGTCATACTTTTAGTGTAAATAGTTTTCGTTGTTGACTTATAAGATCACAGTACATTGGCCCATGAGGAGGTGGTGGTCTCTGAAGATAATATAAGGAAATAAAATCCTGCTAAGATTTGGTTTTGTTAGGTGAGATGAGTGGTCATATAAATGGTAGTTAACTCCACATGCTGGTAGAAAAAGGTAAGTTTGAAAATGTCACTTAATTGTTTGATCTTAGGCATTAGAAATTAAGATTTATAACTTTGAAACCATTGGAACAAGAAAATATCCTCATTTGCAGAAAAAGCTAAACAAATAAACACCAAAGAAACAAACCAAAAACTAAACAGAAACAGAAAAGAATACATGGTTCATTAACATGTAATTACAATGGAATAATTCTATCTCAAAATATCAGTGGTTACATTACCTGTGAGTGGATAAATATCACTTTTAAAAGCATGAGCCTTAATCGGATGACCATGATGATGACAATCTAGCCCCGTGCCACTTTTAATAAACATACGTGAAACCAAATAACACAGAACTAAGTGCAAAAAGATGGAAAAAATATACAAGACAAATGCCAGTTACAAAATGCATTTCAATATTAATGTAAGACAAGATCAAATTAAAAGAAATGTACCTGATACAACAAAAAGACCCTTGGCATATACATTAAAATTTTTCAGGGAGCTCTTATAATTATGAAATTTTATGCAACTAAAACATGTTTAAAATATATGTTAAACAAAATCTTTTAGAGAAACAAAGGAGAGGTGACAAAATCTCTAGTCAGAGATGGAAACTTTAACACATTGGCCTAAAACAAACAAATAAATTATATGAATTAAGTGAACAAAAACTAAGTAAAGTTATAGTGATTTAAATAACATTGTGCAAACATAATGCCCCTTAAACATAAAATGTACATGTTTTCAGATGTACACCCATCTGATGTACACTCATTTTTAAAACTCAGTAATATAAAGTCATAGAAATCAATAGTCTATATCACTTAATGCTAAGGAATAATTGATGATGGTTTATTTGATCAATATTGTATGTCTGTATGTATTATCCTGAACACACACTTCGAAGATATCAATATGCAAAGCAGCAACTATTGGTGGTTTTTTTTTGTTGTTGTTGTTGTTATTGTTTGCCTGTTTTGTTTTCTGTCTTTGGATGTTTGGTTTTTGTGTTTTTCTGTTGTTGAGAGGATTAATGGTCTGACCAATTTTGCATGTCTGTATATGGGTTCATATATTTACACTTCGAAGATATCAATGGATAAAGCAATAACCACTGTTGAGACCATGTCACCTTGTCTATAGATCAGTTGTGATTGTACTAT
>PVLD010012272.1:22094-61306 GCA_004027595.1 Dinomys branickii | reverse complement strand
AAACAGAGAACGGATGGGACGAAGGAAAGGAGAAAAGAAAAAGACAAAAATGTATGTATGTATGTATAGAGGAATATATATGAATATACATATGTGCAGGAGGGCTAACATGGTTCTACTATTGTATTATATCACTTAATGCTAAGCAATAATCGATGACAGGATATTAGATTAATAGTGTATATCTGTATGTGTTAGCGTGAACACACACTTCGAAGATATCAATATGTAAAGCAGCAACAAGCAGTGTTTTCTTCTGTTGTTGTTGTTGTTGATGTTGTTGCTGTTGTTGATGTATGCCTGTTTTCTTTCTTGTCTTTGGATTTTTGGTTCTTGTGTGTGTGTGTGTGTGTTTTTTTTTTTATGTTGTTGAGAGGATCAACTGTCTGACTAAATTTGCATGTCGGTATATGGGTCCATACATCTACAATTCGAAGATATCAATGGATAAAGCAACAACTACTGTTGAGACCATATCACCTTGTCTATAGATTAGTCGTGATTGTACTATTTTCTATGATAATGGGTGTCTGTTTGTCAATATGTTTTTGTACTTTTATGTTTCTAAAATAAAAAAAAAAAAAAAAGAAATTGTCCAAGATTTGAAATTAGGAGATCAGGCTCGAAGAATAAAGAGTAGAAAACTTCAATTAATTTGTATTTGCCATGCAACAGAAAATGTACATTGGACATGAAGAAAACCATTGAAGTAGAAAGTAAAAAACAGAATTTTAGTGATATTTAATTTTCCAATAGATACATTTTGTAAGATAAATACAGTGACTCAACTTGTCACACCTGTAGTGTGCCCAATTTAGGCTGGAATCCCAGACCACTCATCAATAAAGACTCTTTCTTGGAACGAATACATGACCTCTGAAACTCCCAAATCTTTGTAAAAATTGCAACACAGTAGCATTCATTCTCAGAAACTAATAATTTCATTGTTAATACTAAGATCTTTTAAAGTGTCCAGGTTTGAATGAAAAATGATATAATCCCTCTGGAAATAAGGCAATGGAACTGACCTGAAGTGAACGTGACCTAATATATCTGAAGAATCCCATTTCACCACTGATAAAGAGTTACTCTTCCTACCACAAACCTAAGTGATTCTGATATGGAACTAAGGATAGGTACTTTCCTCCTCCTCCTCCTCCTCTTTCCTCTTCTCTTTCCTCTTCCTCTTCCTTTTCTTCTCCTCCTCCTCCTCCTCCTCCTTCTCCTTCTTATCTTTTACTCTCTTATTTCTTATCTTTTACTTCTCCTTCTTCTTTTACTTTTATTTGCATTTATTTTATGATTAATCTAATCCTGGGTCATAAGATTTGTTTCTTCTGGGATATATTTCTGTTCTGTGCACCTATTTCCTACAGTTTAGGCACATTTGCTCCTTTCAGTGAGGACCATCTCACTGTGGCAATAGGAGCTCATGTGTGGATTAATCCAGCATGTACTCTGTAATCTTAGGTGCTTGGTTCACCTGGATATGGTCAAAGACCAGAGAATCTACATCTAAACCCCTAAGTTCAGAATTGTTCTCTTCATTTTTAACCATGTCAACAAAAATTCTGCACTCCTCTTGGAACACAGACTCTTTGTCCATCCCCACAGTTTGGCCTTGGCACACCTACAAACTCCGCCACTGTAATGCCAGAATGGCACTCCTTGCTTCTTTAAAGTGACATCCTTCAGATACTTGTGGCCCAGGCAGTTTCACAAGTATTTTTAAGTGAACACAAAGATTTGAGCCTCTTGATTTGCATGATTTTGTGGGATTTTCTGGGTCAAAGAGTAGTGAACTACTTTCACAGGTCACCTCAGCACTTACAGGAAGCGGCAGTAGTTAATGTTTGAAATGATGACATTTGATAACATCATAGATCGCTTCTTCAAATCACAATTATTTGATCTTAGGAGTAGACTCATTATTATTTCTTGGCTTTATATTCTTTCAGTTCCTTTATAATAAGAGATAAAATCAGGCCTGGAAATGTATGCATCATGGAAGAAACAGGAATGGAAAGAAAAAACCAAGAGTATTTGTCCCCATTGGAGAACAAGACACACCACTTTGCTTAGTTCCACACGAATATGCACACAGAAGTGCAAATGTCAATTGCAGCATACAGTGATCTGTCAGTTTGTCCTTTCTATTTTTATTTTTATATTTTGTGGTTCTGGGTAACTTTGTTCTTTTCAAGGAACAATGTAAAACATGATAAGCTGGTTAATTGTGTCAATTAAAAAAATCCAACTAGACAGAGTTCAAATTTTTGATAAAAAGAAAAACAGCTTGCTTATTAAAGTAAGTTGTCAAATGATGCCTACATTATCAGTATGACACATTCATTTTTAAACTGAAAAGATCTAAACATTAAAATCTGTTGAAACAGATACTACAAAGCAAATGTACAGAGAAGTAGAGTGAAGGAACATGTAAATTTTTCCTTTTGATTTTAAAGATAATAAAACCAATAAAATGATACAGAATTTCAAAACAAGATGATAGGAAATTAACAAAGGTTAATATACTGCATATTGCTATCTTTAATGTAGTTGCTCAGATTAATAGATGTAGGGATGTAAGATCAATCAAACAGTATAAATACTACCTGTTCTTTTCAATGAACTAATAGAAATTAGTAGTACAATTATCTTAGCTATCCTAGCTGTCTTCTCTTAGCTATCTACAATTATCTTAGCTATTAGTAGTACAATTATCTTAATTACATTCCTTCCTTATTTTCTCCTTTCCCTGATCCCAGTTCTTTCCTTTTGAGCAGCTTTTTCACTTCGACAATATGTATTGCACCTTTTGGGTCTTATTTACTCTTTCCATATCTTATGCTAGGGAGACAACACAATGTTTTCATATGTGAGTCTAAGTCATTTCACTTATGAGTATGGCCTCCAGTTGCATTCATTTACTTATAAATGCCTCAAGTTTATTTTTCTTTATAACTGAATAACACTCCATTGTATAAAAATACCACATGTTTTCTATTCATTCCTCAGTTGATGGGCATTTAGGTTGCTTCCAAGTGTTAGCTATTACAAATTGTGCTGCTATTACAATTGGGTGCACATATATCAATGTGGTATCATGTTTTTAATTCTTCTGGAAGGATACCCAGAAGGGGAACAGCTGGATCGAATGAGACCTCTGATTCTAGCTTTCTGAGGAATCTCCATATTGATCTCCAGAGTAGTTGTACCAGTCTACACTCTCGCCAAGAGTAGAAAAGTGCTCCTTTTTCCCCACAGCCTCATCAGTATTTTCTATTGGTTGATGTTTTCATGATAGTCATTCTTTCTGGGGTAAGGTGGAATCTCAGTGTTGTTTTAATTTGCATTTCTCAGATGACCAATGATGTTAAACATTTTTTCACATATTTATTTGCATTTCTATTTCTTCATGTGAGAAGAGTATATTCATCTCAGATGCCCATTTTGGATTGGGTCTTTGAATTTTGGGGGCCTGAATTTTTTTGTGTGTGTGTGTGCTGGGAATTGAACTCAGGATCTTGCCAGGAAGGCACACATGCCTCTGAGCTATATCCTCGGCCCTGGGGGCCTGATCTTTATGTGTTCTAGATAGAAGTTCTTTGTCTGAGGAACAGTTGGCTAACATTTTTTGCCAAGTTTGTGGGTTTTCCTTTCACTCTCTTGGTGATTTGTTTTTATGTGCAAAAACTTCTCAATAAGATGAGATATATTTCCCATGCAATTTTGTTTTTGTTCACGAATTCTCTGCCTACCCCTATGCCTTCATGATTTCTACCTAAATTCTCTTCCAGTAGATTTAATGATTCTGCTTTAATATTTAGATCTTTGATACATTTTCACTTTAGTTTAGTGGATGGCGATAGGCATTCATCTAACTTCAGTCTTTGGCAATAGAGAGCCAATTTTTCCAGCGCCATTTATTAAAGAGGTTCTCTTTTTTTCCAGTGAACATGTTTGGTCCCTTTGTCAAAGATAAGGTGGCAGAGTGTGTTTGTAGCTGTGTCTGCATCTTCTGATCAGTTCCACTGGTCCTTAGGTCTATTTATTGCCAGTACTATGCTGATTTTATCAAAGTAGCTTTGTGATATAATTTCAAATCAGGAATTGCAATGCCTCCTGCTTTGTCTTCGTTGCTCAGGATTACCTTTGCTATTGTACATCTCTTCTGGTTCCTGATGAATTTTAGGAATGTTTTCTCTAGATCTGTGAGGTAAGTCAATGGTATTTTGATGGGGATTGCATTAAATCTGTATAATACTTTGGGGGAATATGGCCATTTTCACAATTTTTGTTCTTCCTATCCATGAGCAAGGAATATTTTTCCACTTTCTGAAATCCTCTTTGATCTCTTTATTCAGAGTACCATAATTTTCAAGGTATAGAGATTTCATTCCCTTTCTTAGATTAATTCTAAGCATTTCTTTTTCTTTTGGATGTTACTGTGGAGGGTGTTGTTTCCCTAATTCCTCACTTAGTAAGTTTGTTGTTTGTGTCCAGGAGTGGGAATGCTATTGATTTTTGACTTGTTGAATTGTACCCCACTATGCTACTGAATTTGGTTATTAAATCTAGAAATATTTTGCTGGAGCTTTTGGGGTCTTCTATGCAGACTATAATGCCATCTGACAATAATGATAATTCCGCTTCTTCCTTTCCTACCCTTAATCCTTTTATTTCTGTCTCTTGTCTAACTGCTTTGACTAATGTTTCCAAAACTATATTGAAAAGGGGTGGTGATAATGGACATCCTTGACTTGCTTCTGATTTTGAGTGAAAGTTTTCATTTTTGTCCATTTATTTTGAAGCTGCTCTTTCTTCTTTTTGGCGGTACTGGGGATCAAACTCAGGACCCTGCGCTTGCTAGGCAGGCGCTTATTCCACTGAGCTATATCCCCAGCCCTATTTTTGTCCATTTAGTATGATGTTGGCTGTTGGTTTGTCATAGATGTGTCTTTTACAGATTGAGGTAAAGACCATATATTCTGATTTTATTTAGAGTTTTTATCATCAATGAGTGTTGGATTTATCAAGTATTTTCTGCATCTACTGAAATGATTATACTTTTGTTTTTGGCTCTGTTTATATAGTGTATTACGTTTATTGTTTTGCCCATATTAAATCACCCCTGCATTCCGGTGATGAATGCTACTTGGCTATGGTGTATAATCTTCTTAATGATTTGCTGAATTTTGTTTGCTAGTATTTTATTGAGGATTTTCCTGTCTATATTCATTAGGGAGATTGGCCTGTAGTTCTCTTTTTTGGTTGGATCTTAGTCTGGTTTTGGTATCAAGGTAAGAGTTTCCTCCAGGAATGAGCTGGGGAGAATTGCTTCTCTTCAAATTTCATTAAAGATTTTCAGGAGTATTCACATTGAACCTTCTCTAAAATTTTTTAGAATTTGCCTGCCAATCCACTAAGACCTGGGCTTTTCTTTGTTGATAAGTTGTTAATTATGTTTTCAATTTCATTGACTGTTTTTTTTTTTTTTTTTTTGCAGTACCTGGGATTGAACTTAGGACCTTTCACTTGCCAGGCAGACACTTTTTCCACTGAGCTATATCCCTAGTCCCTCATTGACTGATATTAAATTATTCTGAATTTTTATATCTTCTTTACTCAGCTTTGGTAATTCCTGTGTATCAAGGAATTTGTCCCTTTCTTCTGTGTTTTCTACTCGATGACAGTAAAGATTTTCAAAGTTTTTATTGATGATCTTCTGAATTTCCACAGGATTTGTATTGACTTCACCCTTTTCATTCCTAATCAGGTGAATTTATCTTTTCTTTCCCTTTTTGATAAGGTTGACTTAGCAATTTATAAATTTTATTTATTCTTTCGAAGAACCAACTCTTAGATTCATTGCCCTGTTGCACTATTTTCTTAGTCTCGTTCTGACCTTTGTAATTTCCTCCCTTCTTTGGACACTGGTCTTGTTTTGCTTTTCTTTTTCTGGAAGCTTGAGAAGCAGCGTTAGGTTATTTGTTCTTATTCTGCTTTACTTGTGTGAGAGTTCACCGATATAAAGTTTCCTCTGAGGACTGCTTGCATTGCATTCCACAGGTTTTGGTAATTCGTATTGGCATTTTCATTTAATAATAGATATTGTTTAATTTTATCTTTGACTTCATCTGTGACCCATTGGTTATTCAGGAAGGTCTTATCTAATTTCCATATGTTTAAGGAGGTTTTGCTGTTTCTTTTTTCAATAATATCCAATGCCATTGCACTATTGTCTGATAGTATGCATGGGATAATTTCAATTCCTTTGCATTTACTTAAGCATGGAACAGAAATTTTACAAAGTATCGCTGCAAGAAAAGTTGTGGTTTTATTTTCAGCTAGCAGGGGGCGCTATGCGACTGCCATATGATGGTATGAAAGCAAATATTTTTACAAATCTGCAAAAAGAGGATTGCTGGAGTGTAAAATATAGTTTAGGGGTACAGAATCCTAGCACCCAAGTCTACACATTACATTTTAATTTAAAAAGTCTACGTAGGTCTGCTTAAAGCACTCAGCTTTCAACATGAGAATTTTATGAATGGTTTCATGATATACATTACATATTATGCATTGCATAGCCAACGGTTTGAGGCAGGGGAGGATCACTGAAGACGCTAGGGGACTCCTAATTGTGTTCTTCATTCTGCAGATGGTGCAAACAGGGCTGAGACTGTACCTGGGGCTCTCCTGAGGCTGTTTTCAGGCCTCGCCTCTGAGGCCGGCCCCTCCGACTTCTTCGTCTCTGTCCTCTCTGTACTCTGACCCCAGGCAATGGCGACTCTGTCAAAACTCCTACAAGAGGGGCAGCGTCATGAACATTTTAAGTGCAAACATTTTTGTGGTGACTGTGCATAAGACTTTTTCTGATAGCACATTATTCTCTCTTTTTCCAAATGAAATCCAAATGCTCCCCTGTGACAGAAAGTACACAAGAGAGAAAATACCAAATACTACACTATTCTTGCTAACCCATGTGATACTGGTCTCAGGTGAAATCACTGAATTGCAGAAATGAATAAATAAACAGTAGCCAGCAGTTTGTCTATCTCTTTCACTTATGAACATTTGATAAATGAAGAACTTATGGTTTTTGGAGGCTAAATAATTAATTGAAAGACATCAATGTGGCAAGTCTCAGAAAGAGTGGATTAAGTACAGTCTGTAAAAGACAGAATTCTATGACCTCTTTCCCTGCTATTACTCCCAAAGTACTAGTATCACAGGTATCAAAAGACTATGCAGATGTAATTAATGTTGCTAATCAACTGACTTTCAAAGGGAGAGACTGTCCAGATAAATTTAATCATATGACCCCTTTAGAGAAAACAATTTTCTCTAGCTATAGGCAGAAAAGGACATCAGAAATTTTCAAAGCGAGAGGATTTCAGTGCGAGGAATGCTGTTTCTGAGGTGGAAGGTGATGTGGTGAGGGTCCAGAAGCACACCACCTTTAGCAGCCCCCACTCAACAGCTGGTGCAGAAATGAATACCTACAGTTGCGAATAACTGGATTCTGTCATAACCCCAATACATGTGAAAACAGATTCTTTGTCAGAGCTTCTAGAAAAGAGGCCAGCCCCAGCTGGTGCCCTGATTTTATCTTGTGAGCCTCACAGCAAGTAGCACAGCTGAACCCACATAGGATTTCCACCTGCAGCTCCATGAGAGAAATGGGTGCTTCTTTCAGATACTAAGTTTAAGTAAATTAATACACAGAAAAACAAAACTAAGTCTAATATGAAAACAAAGCATTTGAGATTTTAAGGAAGACGTATAAATATTTGTTACCCAAATAATGGTAAGTTGAACATAACACAATGGGAGGTTCCTGCGACTTAGCAGCTGCATGTAGCGTCCATCATGCCCAGGTGAGAGCGACCGCGGAGGTGAAGGGAGGCCCCAGAGTACACAGTGGAAGCTGGAAATGCAGCCCAGCCCAGGAGCACTTGTAGGCTGAGACACAGGAAGGCAGGAATGTGATTCCTTTCTTCCTAATTCCCAGTTTCCTGCTAGTGCATCCTGTTGGCCAGATGCAGCTTCTCCAGAAGCTGGGAATGTGCAGACTGCATGACCAACTTCCTGCTCCTCCAGAGCAAAGCGGGGAAAGGACAAGAAATGCCTGGATGCAAAGGTGACAGACCCAAGACTGGCCAGATAGCATTGGAACCATCAGGAAGGCAAGCAGGCAGAGTGCAGGCCTTGTGTAAGATCCCTTACTGACGTCGTCTTAGTTCATAGCTGATCTTAATATCTTCTGTCTTGTATTTCCATATTACACATGAGGAAATCTAAGCCCAGAATGCTACAAAATTTGCCTCAAATTATATTGCCTGAAATAATAGATCTTGTTTTAGATGTCAATTTATGTAACAATCACAGTCCAACTCACATGGGCTTTGTTAGCTTACCATTTGGAGCAGTAGAGAATGTGGAAAAGGCAGGAAAACTACGTGAAGTTTTGAGTATTTCATTTTCCTAAATAAAAACTTTAAGTTTTTAACTGAAAATAAAATACACTGTGATCATCAATAGTGCAACAGTTCAACTTTTTAGTCACCTATTGGGGTTCAGCCTACAATTCCTTCAGCTGTTATGTGAGAGGTTTCCTCCAATAATTGCAGAATCAAATCTACATGAAGCCTCACAAGACTGATTTGTGCATACATTTTTAAGGTCATTTTCTGAGTCACATTCTTAAGATCTCTGTTGCAGTAATCCTATTTAGTGTGAAAGAAAGACTTCCTTCTTTTTAAATGCTAATTTTAAAATACACTTATAATAAAATGTGCAGTGATAAAAACACGATAGAGAAGCAAATTTTTATGCCGATTAAAGCAATGGTAATTTGAGTATAAGATTGATTTGGATAGGGAAAATATTAGAATTCTTTTTTTTATTTAACTTCACTGATTTTTTATTTTATTTTATCTACTTATTTATTTTAAAAGTAAAAGAATGAAAACATATTAACAAGTAGACAGCCACTTACAAAGAGGCACAAGAATAGTACAATCAAAACTGAATTACAGACAAGGTGACAGGGAATTAACAATGGTTGTTGTATTACATATTGATAACTTCGAAGTGTATACTCAGGAAAACAAATATAGATATGCAAGACTGATCAAACACTTAATCATAAACTGTTCCTTTGAATAAAGCTACATAGGTCAGTGGTACGACTACGTTAGCCATCCTGCACATACATACACACATACATACATACACACATACATACACACATACATACATACATACATACATACATAATTATCTCCTTCTTCCTTGTCTCCCTCCCCCATGCCAGTGGCTCCCTACTTTCAAGCAGTTTCCTTTCATTTCATACTGTTTATGATACCTCCCAATTTATATTCACACTTTCAGGTTCCTACAACAGTGATACAATATGCTGCATACGCATGCACATCTGATTTATTTCATTCATGAGTATGGTCTCTAGTTGTGACCATTTACCTATAAAAGCTTCAAGTTTGTCTTTCTTTATAGCTGAACTACCTCTGCATTCCATTATATAAAAATGCCACAGTTTTTTTATTCAGTCCTCAGTGGATGGACATTTGGGTTCCTTCCACGATTTAGCAATTACAAATTACACTGCTATAAACATGGGTTCACATATATTGCTTTGATATGTTTTCAGACCTTCTGTAAAAATACCCAGAAGGGGAACAGCTGGGTTGAATGGAACCTCCAAACATAGTTTGCTGAGGAATCTCTAAAATGTTTTCCACAGTGGTTTCAACAGTCTGTATTCCCAGTAGCAGTAGAGAAGAGTTCCTATTTCCCCATAGCTTCACCAGCATTTGTTATTGGTTGATTTCTTAATGCTAGCCATTCTTACAGGGGTGAGATGAAATCTCAATGTTGTTTTAATTTGCATTTCGCAAATGACTAATGGTGTTGCACATTTTCTCATATATTTATTTGCCGTTCGTATTTCTTTATCTGAGAAGTGTGTATTAATCTCAGCTGCCCAGTTTTGGATTGGGTCTTTGAATTTGGGGAGGTTCATGTTCTTTAATTCTTTATATGTTCTAGATAGGAGACCTTTTTCTCAGGGACAGCCAGCTAGTAGTTTTTCCCAATTTGTGAGTTTTCTTTCTACTCTGCTGGTGATTTCTTTAGATGTGCAAAAACTTTTCAGTAAGATGAGGTCCCAGTTGTTGACTCTTTGATGTGTTTCCCTTGTGGTTTGGTTTTTGTTCACGAACTCTTTGCCTACCCCTATGTCTTCAAGATTATTACCTACTTTCTCTACCAATAGATTTAGTGTTTCTGTTTTAATATTGAGATCTGTGATCCTTTTTGACTCGAGTTTGGTGCATGGTGATAGACTTGGGTCTATTTTCAGTCTTTAGCAAGTGGCTAGTCAATTTTTTCAGCACCATTTACTAAAGAGGCTATCATTCTTCCAGTGAGCTTGTTTGGCCCCTTTGTCAAAGATTAGGTGGCTGAGTGTGTTTGTGGTTGTGGCTGCATCTTCCAGTCAGTTCTATTGATCATCAGGTCTATTTATTAGCCAGTACCAGGTTGATTTTATTACAGTAACTTTGTAGTATAATTTCAGGTCAGGGATTGTGATTCCACCTGACTCATCTTTGTTGCCCAGAATTGCTTTTGCTATTCTGGGTCTTTTCTGATTCCAGATGAATGTAAGGAATGTTTTCTCTAGATCTGTGAGGTGTGCTAATGGTAGTTTAATGGGACTTTCATTGAATTTGTGCAACAATTTTGGTAGTATGGCTATTTTCACAGTGTTGGTTCTTCCTATCCATGAGAAAGGAATATTTTTGCATTTACTGAAATCCTATTTGATCTCTTTTTTCAGAGTACTATAGTTTTCACTGAATATGTATTTTACTTCTTTTGTTAGATTGATTCCTACATATTTAAATTTCTTGGATACTATTGTAAAAGGTATGGATTCCTTAACTTGTCTCTCAGTCTGTTTGTTGTTTCTGTATAGGAGTGCTAATTATTTTGGTATGTTGACTTTGTATCCAGCTACAATTAATTTGTCAATTAATTGAAGGAGTCTTCTTGTGGAGTTTTTGAGGTCATCCATGTAAAGTACCATGCCACCTGCAAATAGTGTTAATTTTACTTCTTCCTTTCCTATCCTTATTCTTTTTATTTCTCTCTCTTGTCTGACTGCTCTGGCTAATGCTTCCAGAACTCTGTTGAATAGGAGTGGTGACAGTGGACATCCTTGTCTTATTCCTGACTTTAAAGTGAAAGCTTTTAGTTTTTGTCCATTTAGTATGATGTTGGCTGTTGGTTTTTCTTTTTCTTTTTTTTTATCTTAAAAGTATAAAAAACAAAAAGATATTAACAAACAGACACAAAGTAGCATAAGAATAGTACAATCGAATCTGAGTTACAGATAAGGTGACAGGGAATCAACAATGGTTGTTGCATTACAAATTGATAATTTCTAATTGTATATTCAGGAAAATAGGTATAGACATGCAAAATTGATCAGACAATTAATCACCAACTATTCCTTACAATAAAGTGACCTAAGTCAGTAGTACAACTTCTTTTTATAGTGTGAAAGCAAAAAGAACTACATCAACTGCAACAGAAAAAGAAAGAGAAAAAAAAAATAAACGGAAAGCATTAACAAAGAGACACAAAGTAGCTCAATAAACTTAGAATCATAATTGAATTATAGACAAAGCAACAGAAAACGAACAATAGTTGTTCCATTTCATATTCATATCTTCAAAATGTATGCTCCAGAGAACACATATAGACATACAAGATTGATCAAACAATCAGTCATCAACTATTCCTTACCATTCAGTGAATAAGTCAATAGTAGAACCATGTTAGCCATCCTGCACATATGTATATACACACATACTTACATACATACATACATAAATTTTTGCCTCATTCTTTTCTCCTTTCTGTCGTCCCATCTGTTCTTTACTTTTGAACAGATTTCCTTCATGTCTCTTAGTTTATATTCCCACCCTCAGGTTCTTACACCAGTGACACAATATGTTGCCTGCACATGTACCTCTGATTTATTTCACTTATGAGTATGGTGTCTAATTGTGGGACCATTTGCCTACAAAGGCTCCAAATCTGTCCCTCTTTATAGCTGAATAATATTCCATTGTATAAAAATGCCACAGTTTTTAAATCCAGTCTTCTGTGGATGGGCACTTGGGTTGCTTCCACAATTTAGCTATTACAAATTGTGCTGCTATAAACATGGGTACACATATATCAGAGTGGTATGATGTTTTCAGATCTTCTGGGAATATAACCAGAAGGGGAATAGCTGGTTTGAATGGAACCTCTAGACCTAGTTTGCTGAGAAATCTCCAAACACCTCTCCACAGTGGTTACACCAGTCTGCATTCCCACCAGCAGTGTAATAGAGTCCCTATTTCTCCACAGCCTCGCCAGCATGTTATTGGATGATTTTTTCATACTAGCCATTCTTACTGGGGTGAGATGGAATCTCAGTGTTGTTTTTATTTGCATTTCTCGAATGACTAAGGATGTGGAACATTTTCTCATATATTTATTTGCCATTTGTATTTCTTTGTCTGAGAATTGTGTATTCATCTCAGATGCCCATTTCTGGATTGGGTCTTGGAATTTGGATAGGTACATGTTTTTTAATTCTTTGTATATTCTAGAAGACCTTTGTCTGAGGGACAGCTAGCTAGGATTTTTTCCCAATTTGTGGGTTTTCTTTTTACTTTGCTGGTGATTTCTTTAGAGGTACAAAAACTTTTCAGTAGGATGAGGTCCCAGTTATTGATTCTTTGAAGTGTGTCCCTTGTAGTTTCATTTTTGTTCATGAACTCTCTGCGTACTCCTATGTCTTCAAGATTTTTACCTACTTTCTCTTCCAATAGACTTAGAGTTTCTGTTTTAATATTGAGATCTGTGATCCATTTTGACCTGATTTTGGTGCATGGTGATAGACTTGGGTCTATGTTCAGTTTTCGGCAAGAGGTAAGCCAGTTTTTCCAGTACCATTTATTAAACAGGTCATCCTTTTTCCAGTGAGTTTGGTTGGCCCTTTTGTCAAATATTACGTGGCTGAGTGTGTTTTTTGTTGTGGTTGCATCTTCCAGTCTGTTCCATTGATCCTCAGGTCTGTTTTGTAGCCAGTACCAGGTTGATTTTATTACAGTAGCTTTGTAGTATAATTTCAGGTCAGGGATTGTGATTCCACCTGACTTGTCCTTGTTGCCCAGGATTGCTTTTGCTATTCTGGGTCTCTTCTGGTTCCAGATGAATTTAAGGCATATTTTCTCTAGATCTGTGAGGTATGCTAATGTGGACAGATTCCTGGAAAGGTACAAATTACCAAAATTGAGTCAGGAAGACTCAAAAATCCTGAACAACCCAATATCAATTAACGAGATTGAAGATGTCATAAAAAACTTACCAACTAAGAAAAGCCCAGGCCCTGATGGATTCACAGCAGAATTCTACAAAACATTCAGAGAAGATCTAATGCCAACACTCCTCAAAGTCTTCAATGAAATCGAAAAGGAAGCAACTCTCCCTAACACGTTTCGAGAGGCAAGTATCACACTGATACCAAAACCAGAGAAGGACCCAACCAAGAAAGAGAACTATAGGCCAATCTCTCTAATGAACATAGATGCAAAGATACTCAACAAAATACTTGCAAATAGAATACAGTGAATCATAAGGAAAATTATACACCACGACGAGGTAGGATTTATTCCAGGAATGCAGGGACGGTTCAATATTCACAAATCAATTAATGTAATACATCGTATCAACACAGCCAAAGACAAAACCACATGATCATCTCAATAGATGCAGAAAAGGCTTTCGACAAAGTCCAACATGCATCCATGTTAAAAACCTTAGAAAAAATAGGAATAGATGGCCTCTACCTCAATCTGATCAAAGCCATCTATGACAAACCAACAGCCAACATCATACTAAATGGACGAAAACTGAAAACTTTCACTTTAAAGTCAGGAACAAGACAAGGATGTCCATTGTCACCACTCCTATTCAACATAGTTCTGGAAGCATTAGCCGGATCAATTAGGCAAGAGAGAGAAATAAAAAGAATAAGGATAGGAAAGGAAGAAGTTAAACTCTCACTATTTGCAGATGACATGATACTATACATGGAGGACCCCAAAAACTCCACAAGAAAACTCCTCGAATTAATTGACAAATTTGGCAGAGTAGCCGGATACAAAGTCAACACCCAAAAATCAATGGCATTCCTATACACAAACAACAAACAGACTGAGAGAGAAATTGAGGAAACCATACCTTTTACAATAGCATCCAAGAAATTGAAATAACTTAGGAATCAATCTAACAAAGAATGGGAAAGATTTATTCAGTGAAAACTACAGTACTCTGAAAAAAGAGATCGAAGAGGATTTCAATAAATGGAAAAACATACCCTGCTCATGGTTAGGAAGAACCAACATTGTGAAAATGGCCATACTACCAAAACTGTTGTACAGATTTAATGCAATTCCCATTAAACTACCATTGGCTGTTGGTTTTTCATAAAGCACTTTGACCAGATTGAGATAAAGGCCATCTTCTCCTATTTTCTGTAGAGTTTTTATGATGAATGCATGTTGGATTTTATCGAAAGCTTTTTCCACATCTATTGAAATGGTCCTGTGGTTTTTGTCTTTGGCTCTATTGAAATGATGTATTACATTAATTGATTTGTGAATATTGAACCATCCCTGCATTTCTGGAATGAATCCAACCTGGTCATGGTGTAAAATTTTCATTATGATTCACTGTATTCTATTTGCTAATATTTTATTGAGTATCTTTGCGACTAATTTCATTAGCGTGTTTGGTCTATAGTTCTCTTTCTTGGTTGGTCTTTCACTGATTTTGCTATCAGTATAATACTTGCCTCCAGAAATGAGTTAGGGAGAATTGCTTCCTTTTCAATTTCACTGAAGAGTTTGAGGAGTGTTGGCATTAAATCTTCTCTGAATATTTTATAGAATTCTGCTGTGAATCCATTAAGGCCTGGGCTTTTCTTTGTCAGTAAGTTTTAATGACATTTTCAATCTCATTAATTGATATTGGGTTGTTCAGGATTTTTGTATCTTCCTGATTCAACTTTGGAATTTGTACACATCCAGGAATCTGTCCATTTCTTCTGAGTTTTCTATTCTGTTGGAGTAAAGATTTTCAAAGTAGGTATTAATGATCCTTTGAATTTCTGTAGGATCTGTAGTGATTTCATGCCTTTCATTCCTTATTGCATGAATTTGATTTTTTTCCTTTCTTTTTTGATAAGGTTGTCCAGGGGTTTATTAATTTTATTTACTCTTTCAAAGAACCGACTCTTTGATTTATTTATTTTTTTTGTGGTGTTTTCTTTTTCTCAATTACATTAATTTCTCCCCTGATCTTTATAATCTCCTCCTTTCTCTGGGCTTTGGCCTTGACTCCTTCTTTTTCTAAAAGTTTGAAGTGTAGCATTAGGTCATTTATTTGTTTGCTGTCTGTTTCCCTTATGGGTGAGTTGACCACTATAAATTTACCTCTGAGGACTGCTTTTCTTTTGCATTTAGGTAGGTATGCTGTATGGGATAGAATATGGTCTATTTTCAAGAAAGTCCCATGTGCAGCTGAGAAAAATGTGTACTCTGATTTTGTGGGGTGGAACACTCTGTATTCATCTACTAAGTCCATTTTTGGATTCCACTTTACTTGAAAATCAAAATTTTCAGCTCTTTAAGACACTAGTTCTTGCTGCCACATTTATTGGCTCTGAAGACCAGGTCAGAATAGAAGTTTGACATTCCCAATATATCCCACTATCCCTAATACATTCAGCGTAACTAACTAGTTGAAGGTATCATCATACTGTCCTTGTCTCTTACATGCTTTTGCTAAGTATTGTTTTGTGCTCTCAGCTAAAAGTACACACAGATGGAAATTACGTGAACTGTATTAGTACTGTGTTTACTGAATAATCTCTAAGTGCAAAGCACTACTTGGTTTAGAAAACACAGCAATGATCCAAATAGGCAAAGCCCCTGGTCTCTTAAATAATTTGTGTTCTAATATTAAACACCAACATTTATCATGGCAGAAAAGGGAGAAGAAATAAACAAAAATACAGACTTTGTCTTCTTTAATTTTTTTCATTTATATAATATGATTGAGGTCAGTAAAATAAGCCAAAGAAGAGCTCTTTGAATTCGTTTACATTTCTCTCATGTCCACAATCCAGCCAGCCTGAGCGTTTGTCCTGTGGAGTAAGGGGCTGTCAGTGGTATTTGACATCCCTTTATTCTTCATATCTTTCCTCTTTTTTTTTTTCTGGTTTTAAAGTGTACCTCTTAATACTATTCTCTTTAAATGATTCTAGATAAACCTCTAATCTACAACATTGGTTTGATAAGGATGTTATAAGATAAAAATGAATTCCTAGCTAATCACAAGAAAGTAAACATTCTATTAAATGTATGTGAAGGATTCCGGTATACATTAAGATTGTGATAATACTGAACTCTACTAACATTGTATTCATAATTTAGATCTTTCCCTGTGAACTACAAATCTGTGCTAATATTTTATGACTGATTTATCTTCTGGACACTGAAGACAAGGAATAGACTGAGTAAGCAGATGTTTGTCATCTGCCATTTGTGACAGAGTCACCAAAGAGGAACTGCTCTTGAGTGGTAGATCAAGGATGCACTTCTGTCACTCCAACAGGCAGCAGTCATCACAATAAGAAAAACTACAACTGAGCAAGGCTAGGATGCAGAGTATGGCTTTGCATACTGCTATACCATCTCGGGACATTTTTGCGGAAATCAATACAAAAATATTCAATGAGGATTTACTTTGTTAGTTTAGAAGGTCTGAGTGCCTTTCACATATAGACCCTCAGGAAAGATACTCTTGAGACTTTCCCCATCTCCACCGCAACATATTTGTTTCTCAGTGTCATGAAACCTCTTCCAACATGAACACACGTGCACACACAGACACACACACACACATCGCACACTGTCCAGTAACATAAATAAGCAGAGATGACAAATCTACAAACCAAAATACAAATCAATATAAGACCTAATGAAAGAAGCAAAATTAAACAATGAATTGTGAGGGGAAGCCCACAGGAGAAGTAACTGCCCACCATCTGCATATGGCCATGAGGTGTTTCAAGCATTTAAAACCAAAAGCACATACCTTTTGGATAGACTTGAACAACACCAAAAATTGTTAACACATTAATACCCTTTTGCAAATACAGAGGAAAGGTCTGTCTGTGTGTTTCTGTATTTCTGGATGATTTGATCTTATGATAATGAACTTCTCCTCAATAGGGGGCAAAGATCCTAGAATATAGTGGGGCAGGAAAGTATACCCAAGATTGTTACATATGATCTACATCTATGACTAAATAAAAATATTCATTATTCTGAGTGAAAGAATGTTTTATCAGATCATCTAAATTGCTAACAGGATGGTGCCAGTGGAGAAAAAAGGAATTTAGCACAAATTATACTTTAGAAAGTGTTTTCAAGTAAAGTGCACAATGTGCATAGTAGCAGCCAGAGTGCCTTGGGAGAACAATATTTGAAATAAGTATTTACACCAGAGAACCAGAACTGTTCTATCTGGAGCTTTGCTTTGCCTGTGTCCACTGAAGAGCCCCACAGGCGATGTCACCTGTGCAAAGTGTTTATGAAATCCGAGTTCTTTGGGAAGGAGTCTTAAATCTTAAAGAAAGATTAAATTGCTTTTGGGGAAAAAAGCAAAAAACCTGTCTTTGATTGATAAGGCAGAGAGAAGAAGTTGGGCCTAAGCAGATGAAGTTAAGCCATTCTTTTGTATCACAGCAGATTACATCATCAGATTACATGAAATCACTTGGCTATCGATCAATCTGAAACACTGTGTTTTTACCCCAACTTGCAAAAATCAAAGTGTTTTTGTATTTTTTTGAGGAGACGCAGAAGTCTGAGGATGAATATCATGAAATATGAAAAAGGTCCTAGAAAAATATTGTAAAGTTTGCAAATTGAGAAACAAAACAGAAATTGCAGAGTTTCATAAACATTTCTCTTAAAGTGATGTGTGGGTTGAAAGCCTAGGATGTCACAATCTTGGTGCACAATTGCTTTAGAATACATCTCTGAATAATGCCATGTACTGGGAAGATGTACACACAAAGTGCAGTACCCATTCTGGAGAAGGGTTGAGAAATTTTGAATTAGTAATGGGTTTTATAAAAATGTGCACAATATTGAAGGAACCACAAGTCTTGACCCCAAAACTAGTGTTATTCAAGGAAGTTGATGAAGAAACTTTTATTGCCCAGATCTGGAAATTAAAATCAGAGATAAAATTAACTTGAATGCCACCATCAACTGCTCACCTAATGCAGTTAATTCCACTTGGGTGAAAGAGAAGCTAGGAAGACAGCAAACGTTCAGAGCATGTTACATTGACCAGAGTGGTGGTTCAGAAATCCTCCTGCCTCAGCCTCCCAAGTGCTAGGATTACATGTGCATACCACTACACCCAGCAAGTACTAGCTTCTTTTACATATTTTCCTACTACTACCACAAGCAGGTTGTATTTAGCCACAGAAATGCTCCAGAAATGCTGATATGCTACCTAAATGCAGAATGAAAAGGGAAGTCCAGTTGTTACTCACAACAGCTAACAGGGTATACCTTTTCCTCCGACCAGGGAATCCAGGAAATTAATTTGAGCAACCTTAATCCAATGTTTCTCTCAGATCTGTGCTATCAAAGAGTTACTTTAAGTGAGAGGACATGCAGTATGAAAATAGGCACACTATTGCTAGTACACCTGTTATTTGGAAAAGTATGTTAAAGAGGATTGTTCACCAAAGAGTCAGTAATTTGAGTTTTTAAAAAATAAGCATCCGCAGAAGACATTTCTCCAAGTATGTGTGCTTCCTTTATTCTTAATGGTGAAAAATCCAGAGAAATAGTGATAGTTGTGTTTTATGCTTAGAAAAGAAGAAAATAAAGGAAAAAGAAGAAGAGTGAGGAGGAGGAAGCAAGACAGAAATGTTTTTGAGGGCGCCCGGAGAGAATAAAAACTAGTGTCCTGTGTCTTACAGAAGCTCTCCTGACAGTCAAAGCCTACGGCAACCGGGGTGAATGAAAAGAGAAAGGAAAGAAAGGGAAGTTATGTATGTATGTATATACAGGATAGCTAACATGGTAGAACTACTGACTTCTATTGCTTTACTGAAAGGAACAGTTAATGATTCATTATGTGATCAATTTTGCATGTCTCTAATTGTTCTCCTGAGAAAGCACTTCGAAGATATCAATATGTAATACAACAACCATTGTTAATTTCCTACCACTTTGTATGTAACTCTGTAGTGTTTGTATTGTTCTTATTTTGTAAATGGATGTCTATTTGTTTATATATTTTCCTTCTTTATTTTTAAAATATAAAAAGATATCAACATGTAATACAACAATTGATAATTTCCTACTAGTTTTTCTGTTACTCTGTGTTGCTTGTGTTTTTCTTATACTATTTTGTAATACATGTCTGTCTGTCTGTTAATATGTTTTCCTTCTTTTATTTTTAAAATAATAAGAAAAACAAAGCCTATGGCCAGAATTCTTTCCCTAATAATGTATTAAGAGTTGCAATCAAGAGAAGGAGACTTAGTAATACCAAGAAAAATAAAGGAAAATGTAAGCAGAACAGAGTCCAGTCTAGAGGTCATGTTCAGTTAGATTCCACAGAGAAATTCTGAAAAAATTCTTGAAATTAAAATGTTATCATATCTTGAGAGAGGGTCTTCAAGAGAGTGGGCAGATCCAATGGGTGCTGCCCAGCCAAAGACAAGTCTTTGTAGAAAGTGGCACCTGTTAAGAGGTGTCAGTCACCCCTCACATCACCAGTGACATGGGTGCCCTGGCTGGGGATTGGGAACTGAGAGGAGCACCAACCTCACCCACTTTGGTTTATTCTTTTTCCATTCAATTATTCTAGCAAATCAAGACACAGCTTCTCCAGGACTCAGGTTAGTCACAATATCTATGGAATTTTAAGATGAGACTTAGTGGGTTGGACTACAAAACTTTAATTGGTTTTGGGATCACAGATGTTATTCATCATCTCTCAGTTACCTGTTAACATGCTAGATTCACTTTTGTGTTAGCTGGTATTTCTGTTAGCCTATGTGACTTATTTATCAAATAAATCCATATCATCATCATTTATTATGAAACCTTGGTTACCACAGCCTTACAAAGTTGTGGCATAACTAGGAAATTTCCCACTTCTGGTTTCCACTAGACATGAAGTGTCAGTGGACAGCCTAGTAGCCCAAATACTCCTACTTGTGGCCTTCATTTAGTAGTAACCTTATCTGATGAATGGGTTTCCGGTAACTCTTTTTGCTGCCCAGTTTTCCACTGATATGAGATGTCTACAGTGACCAGGCAGAAGCAAAGGCTTGAAGTTCAATGATATTCTTACTGTGTTCCCTGGTAGAAGCATACCTGTGTTGGAAAATGAAGCTATAAGGAACACAAGTCAGAAAGTATGAGTAGTACAGTAAAATTCCCTTCAGTGGATTATAGAGGCCTATGATGGATGGGCCATCCTCACTTTCACCCCTTCTGTGGATGACAGTCTCCACCATGGACCCTTACAATTTCTGCCTACTGTTCATGTGTTGGTGCAATCTCCCTTCCTTGGATATGGATGGTATCTCACTTCTAACCTATGAATAACACAGTGCTATAGGATGTATTTGATTTCTTAGAGTTGATGCAATAAATTAACATAAAGTAGCTGACTTAAAATAGAAACGTATTGCTTCACAATTTCAGAGGTTAGAAAACAGAAATCAAGATGTCAGCAGGGACTTTTCCTTTGTGAAATCTATAGAAGAGAATCCTATGCTTTTTCTGGCTTCTTGTGGTAGCTGCTCAACCTTGGTATTCTTGGTCTTCCTGCATTTTTTTCTTAACTAATTTTACCTGCAAAGCTCTTATTTCCAAATAAAGTTATGTTCTGAGGCTATAGGTAGATACAAATTTTAGGGCATGCTATTCAACCAGAACAGTTAGAATTTCTATGATCATACTGGAGATGTTTTCTCTGATGGCTTGAGGTAGTAAGGACTCTTGGCAAAGCCCAAAGGGCCAAACATCAAGTAGCATCTAGGAAATCTGGGAGATTGTTATGAGCTTAAAGCAGCCTCCAACTGGTGGCCAAGAAGAATCTGGGGACCTGAGTGCTAAGATGCAAGGAAATGAATTCTGACAACAATCAGAATGCATTTTATGATTGACACGTACATTTAAAAAGATGTGTAGAGCCTAGGTGTGGCGGCACATGCTCATAATCCCAGCACTCATGAAGCTGAGGCAGGAGGATTGCTGAGAATTCAAAACCATCCTGGACTATGTAGTGAGTCCTGAACTACATAGTGAGACCCTGCCTATAGATAAACAAACAAACAAACAAATAAATAAAAGTACTAGCCCCCAGCACTATAAAATGTGATGTTATTTGACATAAGTCATTATAGATGTAATAAGTTAAAATCGGGACACATGAGAGTATGTTGAGCCCTTAACCCAGTATGACTGATGTCTTCATAAGAAAGTCACAGAGAAACAAGACAGCCATATAAACAGAAATGGAAACTGAGGAATGCATTGTAAGACACAAAGACTGCCAGCAATCACAAGGAGCTACAGAGGCATGGGGGTGTTGGGAGCAAACTTGTCTGTACCTTGAGTATCTAGGACAAGTGCGCTGCTTCTCATGAGTTTGGCAGGGCCCCAAGAAAAGTATACCCAGCTTAGTGAGCTGAGTTTAGGGAGCAGAGGAGAGGGGAGGAGAAGGGAGAAGGGAGGGGACGAGGCGAGACAGGACGAGATGAGTGGAGAGGAAAAATGAGCAGTTACCGCACAAACATTTTTCTTATTTATTTTCTATTTTGAGTAGCCATGTGCTTTTGTTTTAAATACAGTTTGGTGAGCTTTTTCTCAACTCGAGTACCATTATAAATGTGACTGTTACGGATTGGTCCTATGCTGTGTATAATGTCACAGCACATTGTCTGTCTTCTGTACATTATATTTCTCAGAAATATTTCCAAAAGGATTCATGGCATTTGGCTGCTAGTCATTCCTCATTAACCTATGTAGTCATAGCCTAAGAGACATTAATCACATAGGCACTCAAAACTATTGGTCCAGAGCCTGTGTGTATAATCCTTATATCCTTTTGACAGGGGCTGTTAATATCACACAAGAAAATGATAATTACAATGTTAGTTGTAAGAATTGTAACTTGGCTTCCTGTCTTACTATTTTAAATAAGAATAAAGATATTTTAACATTGTACCACCTATCATTTGTTATTATTCCTACTACTATTTTGGAACCATGGTACTATGATTGAGGTCCACAAATGCTAAAGGAAATTAAACAAACAATTGACTCAACCAGAGAGAGTGGTGAGGCTTCTAATTTTGGGAATTATTTCTTTAGTCACCTTTCCTGCCACCACTCTGGTCTCACCTTAACCCAAGGTGCACAAAATGCACATTTTGTTAACCATCTAGCTAAAAACACATCATATGCTTTAGAAACCCGAGAAGATACAGATTTGAAACTACAAGTACAAGTTAACACACTTGAGGCAACTGTTTAAGATATAGGAAATCAAGTTAAAGCCCTTCAGTATCAGCAGGGGCTACAATGCCGTGCAGAATTTAGCTACGTCTGTGACTTCTCTGCCAGTGAGACTCAATGGGAATGAGAGAAAGTGGTGGTATATTTAATGGGAATATTTCATTATAATAACATAGGTCTAGACTCACAAAAACTCCAGCAACAAGTAGGACTATTCAAAATGATCAAGTCAGTGTTTTCACTCCGGGTGGAGTAGCTAAATCTGATTGATCTGCTAAACGGATTCAGCCCTTTTAATCTGGCACATCACGGGGTCATCATGATGTTGAGTACCATTGTAGTTGTTGTTGTGCTAATAATTTGCTTATTAGTTCTCTTCAGAATCTTCTGAAGATAAATCGTCACTCTGGCCTTACGACAACATCAGAAGCTTCAACCACAGAATAGAAAAGGGGGATAAACTGGGGGTGAACCTGTCTGTAGCTCGGGGATCTACGACAAGGTCTGTTTCTCGTGAGTCTGGCAGAGCCCGGTGAGAAGCACATGCAGCTTGTGCAGCTGACGCACAAAGTCCCCTGCGGTGATATAGACAGGTCCTATCTTGCCCCTCATGTAGATGATTTTCCTGTTCCAAATCCTACCCTCGCCTTACAATTCTCTGCAAACAGCCCCTTATGCTGACTGCATGAGTAAACACACTGCAGCTGTGGGGCCGTTCTTTCTACCATCTCCTCTTTCTGCGTCTTGGTTCTTGTCTTCATGTTTTCATCCTCCATCATCCTCCTTCCAGAGTTTCAAGAGCTGCACTGGATGTGGCAAAGAAGGATTTTTCTTTCACAGGTTTTAGAAAGATAATAGCTCTCCTGACATATTTATTTCAAACTAATAGTCTGAAACAATACATTTTTGTTGTTTTAAACAACCCAGCAAATGATGTTTTGTTATAGCAGCCTTAGAGATGAATACTATAGAAAAAGAAACAGATCTTTTTCCCAGTCAATTCCTCAGCACATGATTTAGCGTAGGATTCAGCTAATCTGTGCCCATAATGCTGCCTTCAGAAGGTGTGTGTTGCTTGAAGGTGCTTAGTTTGTGATTACCATGTCAGGTAGCCATTCTGGACCTGTCTTTACCAGTTGGACACATAACATCAGGAACATGTAATTATCATTTATTAAAATATGTGCATTTCATCTAATTATCAGAGGATGTTATTGCCAATCTGATGACCTTCAATGTGACTTCAAGAGATTGGCAACTTCACTTCTTATCATTTGTGATGGAATAATAGGGCACCTTTGTTTTAGGGTGGTCCCTTGGTCTATGTCAGTATTTTCTATAGGATATTTTCTTTGTAGATGAAATATCAGAAACTCTTCCACAGTGCTGCTGGTGGAGAAATTGAGCAGAAGAGGCAAGCTCATGGACAGAATATGTGTTAAACTTGGCCAGTAAGAATTTTTGCCTCTCCAGAGTAGGAGTCTGACGCAGTCATTTTGGTAATGAATGATTGGTTGGGCTCTTTGGGTCATGATACAATTTTGCACAATCAGTGTTGGCATCTGTTTCTGGTATGTCAGTGTAGTGGTTGATTGTGTGAACTTGAGAAATTCAGAAGCTTAACTAATTTTGCTCAACCGTCCTACTCCTACACCCTTGGGTGTAGAAGACCCACCTAGGACAGACTGTCTATACCACAGGGTATAACAAATCCACCCATGGTGGCTCATCTTCCTGGAAGGTATAAAGGGAAAGTGAAGAAGGACAGATGTTTCTGTTCTTTGGAGAAGCACCAGTCTTTGCCTTCTGCCTGGACATCATTTCCTGGCTTCCAGCACAAACTCTGGCTTCCATCTAGACTCTTCAGCCTTCCATTACATACCCACTGACCTCCTGATACAGACTTGTATGGGACCCTGCAGTGAGCTCCAGAGCTTGGACCGAAACCTTCAGTCTCCATTGTACAGACACCCTCTGCACTCTTTGTCATCGGACTCTGTGGCTGACCATCCTAAGCCAATCTTGTAATTTCTTATACATTTGTAGATCTTGTTATATCTTTTGCTCTAGTAAAACACTGGCTAACACAATCAGATGCTCAACAGTGTGAGGTAGCATAAGTACCAACCTTAGTAAAACCAAGGTTATAGCATCTACCCTTTCCTTCAGGTCTACTCTGTTCACAAACCCTTAGCAGTTCTGGGTTGTCCCAAGGTAGAGGGTGGCTGGCCTTAGCTGGCAGAACAATCCTCTCTTCCACAGTGGCCAGTAATATATCTGCTCTGGGGGTTTTGTCTTTAGTTTTTAGCCTGGTTTCTTAGGGGTTGCCCCTGAGTCTTCATAGCTTAAGGATCAGCCAATGACTTGTTCCCTAAAGGCTTCCACCACTTCTAATTCAGATCTGTAAATTGAACAAATTCACAGTTGAAGCTAGTTACAGGTCCTGTTGGAAAACATGGGCAGCTAATGTGTTCTCCATCTTTAGTCTGCTGGATTAATTTTTAAAAATCCATTGTCTTTTTTAAAAGAGCAGCAAATGTGTAAAATGTAGGAATTTCTGAATTAGAACTTTCCTTCTGAGAAAAACAGAATTCATTGAATTTCTTTCATGGTGCATGAAAACTAGATTTAAACCCCACGCTCAAATACACATAGCTCCCTAACATGATTAATAAATGTATATTTGTCATCTGATTATCAATTGAATATATAAAATATATATTTTAGATTTGCTTTATTCATCTTAATTTGGCAGCAATTTTTTAGCAACTCACTCTATTGAGCATTTTAAAATCATTTATAACAACAAATCTTTCCTTTTATATGCTCAATCATTTGTTTATGCAATATCTGATTCAGTTACATAATTACAGTGACAATTATAATAATGTAACAGGTCTTTGGAAAAGTACAACTGGTTTGTGGCTGGTGAATGATTCAACCCATGAAAGGAATAGAGCATAGTTTAGCAGAGATTATCCTTCTAGCCAAATGCATTTAGCAAGTTTGTATGTTTTATATTCTCTATTAATTTGTAAAATCCTGTAGAATCAAGGGAGCGTCTGTAGTACCACTGCTTTACCATATTGGAAATTAGAGAAGTGTACTGCCCCAACCTTTTCTTGGCTAACAAGACTTTCATACCCTTCATCCCACATACACTGAAAGGGTAATTCCTTCATAGGAAGTAACCCTTCTGGGGTCTTTCCAAATTTGCTTTGTTCTAGTGCAATAATTTTCAAACATTATTTGTTTAATTATTTATATAATGTTAAAGCTTTTTTATTCAAATTTATATAAGCAGTCAGAATGTATTCAGAAGAAAATTCTGATTTTGAAAAGGTCCTCAAGTCTCATTAATTCTGATTCCCATTTTCCAAAGAAAGTGACCACTATAGTATATTTGCACAGAATTTGGTTTAAATTACACTGTTGAATTACAACTGTAAACAATAGATTTCTTTTTAAATTTTTAAGTTCTATTATGTTGTTGTCTATAAAGTACTATGCTGGTTCTTTCTTTGGTACCAGGAATCAAACTTATGACCTTGCACTTGCCAAGCAGGCAGTTGTGTAACTGAGTTATATCCCCGGCCCAGGATACTATGCTTTTTATATGTTTCACTTTATTTTACCAAAGATTTTTTTCCAATGGATAAACTGTGGTGTGTGTGTGAGGGTGGTAACCTGAACACAAAAATAAGCAACAAAGAATGACCAATTTTTCCTGTGTGGGCTATATAATGCCATCTACAGCACCTTTTTGTACATTAAATGTTCCTGTTTTAACCTCTGGCTTTGAAAGCTCAATCCAAATGTGACAAAATATGGTGATTTCAAGGATTGGAATCTGTGCACTGTGGATCTTCAATGCCTTTTAGTTCTCATACTAACAGAATTTTACAGCTTTATATTCAGTTGGTGACAATTCTGACTGTAGTAAAATTGGATTATTGCACCATGTAATGAAAATAATAAGGTAAGAATAGCCATGAGTTGCTCTTAATGATTTGTTGGAAGAGACAGTATTTGAGAAGGGGTTCTGGCTTTACAATCAGAATTCTCCAGTTATAAAGGGTCTCATAAATCACTGATTACCCAGAGCTAGTAAATAACCTAATTATATGAGCGAATGACACAAACTATAAATTGCTTTTGACTTTATTTTAGTTTTTCTTCCAATAAATGACTTTCTACCTTTTAAAAAAATGTTGCTTATATTTTTAGTTAATACACAAAAGCACAGGAAATCATAAATGTTAATAGGGCACCATGTGATGTTTTAATACATATGCTCATTGTGCAATATTTAAATCAGTGTAAATACATATATATCCTTAAACATTTAACATTTCTTTATGGTGAAAGCATTCAAAATCATTTCTTCTAGTTTTTTGAAGTGTATCATACATTAATGTTGTCTATAGCTACCCTAATATGCAGTAGCACACTAGAACTTCTTACTCATGTCTAATACCGATTCCTTATTCCGTTAACCAATGTTTCCCTATTCTCTCACTCTGCAACTTTTCTTAGCCTTTAATAACTACCATTTTACTCCCAATTTCTAGATTTCAAATCTGAGATTTTACATATGAGTAAGACTATGTGGTACTTGTCTTTCTTCACTTAATGTAATGATCTTCACTTCCATCCACCTTGTTGAGATGACAGGATTTCATTCTTTTGTTATGGCTGATTGCATCCCACTTGGTATGTGTACCAAATTCTCTTTGTCTATAAAGTAGTTGATGGACACGTACATTGTGTTAATTTTCTGGACAGGCTGTCATTGTGTAGTTCAGGCTGCACTTGTTTCACTATGCAGCCTGGGTTGGTTTTGAACTCTGTGTGACTTCTAGGATTATAAATGTGCACCACCAGGCCCGGCTTTGCAAGGATTTTCCTAATCATGAACACAGGATGATTTTCTGTGTGTGTGTGTGCGTGTGTGTGTGTGTGTGTGTGTGTGTGTGAATTATTTCATCAATTTCTATAATTTTCATTGTAGAAGTTTTTCACTTTTCTATTTTTATTCCTATGTTCTTTATTTGTTTATCTCTTATAGCTAATACAAATAAAAGTGGTTCCTTGATTTCTATTTCTGATAATTTGCTATTGGCATATAGCAATGCTGTTAATTTTGACTATTAATTTTGTGTAATCTAAATTTGCTGAATTTGTTTTCTTTCTGATTAATTTTATGAAGCACTTTGGATTTTCCATATATAACATCAAGTCATCTATAAATACTGACAATTAACTTCTTCTTTTCCAGCTTGCATGTCTTGCCAAAATTCTCCAGCTAGGACTTCCCATACTATGTCAGGTTAAACTGGAGCAACTAGGTGTTATGGTTTGTCTAGATTTCCTCCCCAAACCTCATACAGTCATGGGGCTTTTGCAGAGGTAGCTAAATCTAGGGTGTACAATGCTGGGATTAAGGGCATGTGATTAGTCAATCAGTCTACTGATTGGTTTTATGTACTTTTGGCTAGGATTAAGGGTGTGAGTGCTACAACTGTATTAGAGAGGATAGCCTACACACAATGTAAAGACCAGAAAGAGTCCCCATCACCTGCTTTTGTTGTCTTCTGCTGCCATGAATGGTTGTCCCTCTGCCATATGCCACCCTGCCTTGAAGCCAGCTGATTATGGACTGAAACCTCTATGAGATAAATAAATCTTTCCTCTTTTAACTATTTTATCTTAGCATTGAGAGAAAAGTAACCAAAACAGTAGGCTTTCATGTCTTATCTTTTTCTAGTGCTTAGAGGGAAAGGTTTTCTGCATCTAGTATAATATTAGCTACTGTCTCATTACATCTAGTCTCTATTTTGTTGAAGTATGTTTCTTCTGTACCTAATTTATTCAATGATTTTATCATGAAGTGATATTGAATTTTATTGCCTTTTAATAAGTTTTAATTGGCTTTAATTAATTTTAATTGCCCTTTAGTTAATTTTAATTGCCTTTTTCGTATCTATTGAAATGATCATGAGTTTTGTCTTTGGTTCTATTTTTGTGGTATATCATATTTCTTTATCCATGCATAGTGAGCCATCCTTGCATGCCTAGGATGAATCCCACTCATCACAAGGAATATTGTTTGAAATTGCTCTTGAAAACTATTTGTTAGTATTTTCCTGATCATTTTTGCATTTACTTTCCTCAAGGTTATTGGTCTACAGTTTTAGTTTTATTTTTTGTATTTGTTCTGGTTTTGGTATGGGGGGATCTGAGCCTTATAAAATGTACTGGAAAGAATTCATTTTCATTTTCTTTTCTTTCTTTCGTTGAGTAATTTAAAGGGATTCAATATTGTTATTTAAATGGTTGTTTTGGTTACGTTTCTCTCGTTGCTGAGACAAAATACCCAACACCCAAAATGAAGAAAGGAAAGGTTTATTTAGCTTACAGTTGTGGAGGTTTCAGTCGATACTTGGCTGCTTCAGAGGCAGAGTGGCACATGGCAGAGGGCAAACTTCAGGGCAGCAGAGCACAGCAAAAACAACCAGAGCAAAAAGGAGGAATGGCTGCAAGCAGTCTCCTTTCTTCCCTTACATTGTAAACAGCCTACCCCCACTCAGGGGGCATGTAGCTCTCACACAGTCTCCATGCCCTCCTCTTCCACAGGCTCAGAAAAAGTAAGCACCCTGGCTTCCTGCTGAATCACATAGTTAACCTTTTAAACTTCCCAAATTAACATGATAAACAACATCCCAGAAGGGTAAGGGCATCATGTCCTTTTCCCCCCAAGATCTACAACTGCTGAGTTACTCAGCTAAACCTCCAGACTCCCCAAGTTGACACAATGTATCAACCGTAACAATGGTTAATAGAATCCAGCTGTGAAGCCATCTATTCCTGGGGTTTCATTTGATGGGAAATTTCGGTTTTTTACTATTTCAATCTTATTACTTGTTATTCATCTGTTTAGATTTTCTATTTCATCATGATTCAATTTTGGTAAAGTGTTAAGTCTCCAGGAATTTGTCCAATTCTTCTAGGTTATCAAATTGTTGGCATATAATTCATATTAAACTCCAATGATTCTTTTTATTTCTATATATCAATTTGCTGTCTAATTTTTCATCTCCAATTTTATTTGACTGTTTTCTATGTTTTTATTAGTTATTCCAATAAAAAGTTAGTATATTTTGTTTTTCTTTTTAAAAAACCAATTCTTTTTTTTTCTCTGATCTTTTATGTCTTGTTTTCCTTTTGGGGGAGGATTATTTGTTCCTTTCTCAGTCTCAATTTATGCTCTGATTTTTATTATTTCTACTAATTTTGACTTTATAATTTTCTCAATCTCTAGTCCTTGGCATGTAGCTTTTAGCTTGTTTTGGTCATTGATTTCTTGAGGTGCTCCTTGTCATGGAAGTAAGTTACTTCTCCATCAGTTTTGAAGGAAAGTTTTACAGGATATACAAGTTGGATCAGAAGCTGTTATTCACTGGGTCCTGAATAATTCCATGCTAAGCTCACCTGGTCTTTAAGGTTGGTATAGAGAAGTCAGCTGTAGTTTTAATGGCTTACCTTTATATGTTATTTGTTGCTTTACTCCTTCTAACAGCTATTAGGATTCTGTCTGATACTTCTGGACTTATGGTACTTTAGGTGTTAGGTGGCATGGACAGGTTTCCTTTTGGTTGTGACTGTTTGGGCTTCTATATGCCTCGCTTAATCATATGTTTATTTCTTTTTCTATATTTGGTGAATTTCCCACCGTTATTTCTTTGGACAGGTTTTTTCAATGTCTGATTTTTCACTTATTCCAATTAATATTAGATTAGTCTTCTTTGCATTAACTAGGAGCTTTTGAATCCAGTTTTCATATTCTCGTGTTGCCCTCAAGGTGTCTGAGCAGTGGGTTTTTGAAGACATTGTCTTACAGTTCTGAAACTTTGTCCTCGCCCTGTTAGCTTCTGCTCCCCATACTTTCAATATAATTTTTAATCTCCAAGATTTCTGATTGAAATGTTTTTGTGAACTCTAATTCTTTGCTAAACTGGTCTTTCATGTTTTTTTAGCTCATTTAGTTTCTATTAGTGTCATCTGAAAGCTCCTGGATCATTTTTATTATTAATTCCATTATCTGTTTAGTTATATCTTCTGTGATCCTGAAGAGTACCCATTTGGTCTGTTTTTTAACTCTGTTATCTTTTCAAGTAATTTAGGTGTGTGACTTATGCAAGTCTCCTTTTCAATTCCCTGTCCATTGTCTTTGGGAGAGTTGGAAGTTTTGGGAGGCATCTTATTGCCTTGTATTCTCATGATTCTATTGTTTTTGTTTATACTGTGCTGAGGTTTAAAGTATGTAGATGTTTAGAATATAAAGACTTTCTTGCTAGTATAGAGATCTCCCTAGTTAGTATCTTTTTAATGATGTACTTTGGGTGTCTTTGACTATAACCCTTTGCTTCTGTCCCAAGATTTAACCACCTCAGTTAATTTTAGAAGGGAGGATTCAGTGTAATTGGCCCAATACCAAATTCTCTGGGAATGTACCCTGGTTTGTTAATGTGACAAAGGAAATCTGGGTGGTGGCCCACCCAGAAAACTCATTAATATTAATAACCCTAGTAATATCAATAAAATCAGCTAGAGTAGTGTCATTCAAGGTAAATTAGGTATTAATGTGTTAATTATGGAGCCATAATTCATATGTCTTGCTGCCAGGTGGTTCTGATATGAATTTTGACATCTGATGTTGAATAGCTGACCATAAGCGGTTCAAGTTGCCCAGTATACTCACTTGCCTACCACTAGTAGTTCAAGCCAGCAGAAACATATTCACAAACCATAAGAACAAATTATATACCACCCTTACACCAAAAGAAGAAATCTATAATTATAGTGAAAGCATTAAGGCAACCCAGCTATTGACCCACAACTGGTATGGCATAATGTGACAGCTAAATCTTGGCTAGTGGTAGAAAAAAATATCAAGAGAAAATTTCTAGAGTCAACTATCTCAAGACCAAAGAAGAGTATCTGGAGGGGCCTTGGTCATGGGAAGCCTCAGTGAGCTGCTGGGGACTCAGATACTCTGGCCCGACCCCCGTCACCATCTCAGGAGGGGCCCCGGACTTGAGAAGCCTCAGTGAGCTGTCTAGGTGCCAGGGTCCCCTGCCTCCACCCCGGTGGCCACCTCAGGAACGAACCTGAATACCCAGAAATGTAGGGAGATTTAAAAATGACAAAAAGAGGAAGCAAAATGCAATCTCAGCCAAATACCCCACCCAGAACAAGTCCAGGAAACATCAACATGGAAGAACATGGAAATCACAGACTTGAAACCCCTAACATGATAGTGAAGGAAACAACCAACTACACCAAGATACAGGAAATCAGATCAGAAATAATTGTTCAGGTAAAAAAAGAAATGACAACTATAATGAAAGAATTGCTGAGCACAGCGAAAGAAGACATAGATAACAAAAATAGGACAACAGAAAAAAGGTGGAAACCTTGAATTAACAGTATAGGAAAGAATTAGAATGAATGAAACAGATTTAAAGAGACACTCAGGAAATTAATAATTCCATTGAAAGCTGGAAGAACCACTTGAATGAAACAGAAGACAGACTTTAAGACCTTGAAGACAGTATTGCACTTAGTCATCATGAAAGAAACGATCTAGCAAATATAAAAAAGGAGCAGCAAATAATAGTTCAACAGTTGAGAGGAGGCAAAAAAACAATATAAGACTGATAGGTGTCGATGAAAGAGTAGGAAACAGCATCAATGGCAAAAAAAGACTACTTGCACAGTAATAGCAGAAAATGTCCCAAACATGGAACACAAACCTTATGCACACATAAATGAGGCATATAGAAGCCCAGTAAGCTATAACAAAAATAAATCTTCACCCAGACACATAATAATCAAGATCCCAAATATCCACGAAAAGGACACAATATTAAAAGCTGTTAGAGAAAAGAAACAGATCAGCTATGAAGGAAAGCCCATCAGAATCAAGGCAGACTTCTCAACACAGACCATCAAGTAAGAAGAGTTTGGAGTGAAGTATTTCAGGACCTGAAATAAAACAACTTCCAACCTATATTGTTGTACCCTGCAAACTATCTTTCAAAATTGATGGAGAAATAAGATATCTCCATGACAAAGATCAAGTGAAGAAATTCATGAATGCCAAACCAATCCTACAAGGAGGACTAAGATTTTCTACAAAGAGATAAAAATGACCACAATGTCAACACCAATTATAGAAAAGAACTACCAAGCAAGGTAAGCAGTTAAACACAGGGGGAAAGTACAAAACCAACAGTAGGAAAATAACAGGAAAGGGAGGAAATAACAGGAAGGGAGGAAATTATAAAGATCAGAGCAGAAATTAATGCAACTGAAACTAGGAAAACAATACAAAGAATTAATGAATCAAAGAGTTGGTTCTTTGAAAAAATAAATACAAATGATAAATCCCTAGCCAGCTTTATCAAAAAAAGAAAATAAAAAACTCAAATCCATGCAATAAGAAATGGAGGGGGTCATATCACTGCAGATTCTGTAGAAATTCAGAAGATCATCAATACCTACTTTGAAAGCCTTTACTCTCATCTGATGGAAAATGCAGAAGAAATCGACAGATTCCTAGATATATATGAATTAACATAGTGAATCAAGTTACAAAAATCTTGAATAATACCCAATATCAGCCAATGAAATTGAAAATATAATAAAAAAAAACTTACCAATAAATAAAAGCCCAAGTCCTGATGGATTCACAGATGAATTCTACAAGAAATTTAGCAAAGATTTAATGCCAATTCGTCGCAAACTCTTTATAGAAATAGAAAGGGAAGCAATTCTCCCAAACTCTTTCCTGGAGGTAAGTATTATTCTGATACCAAAACAAGAAAAAGAACCAAAAAAGAGAACTACAGACCAATCTCCTTAATGAACACAAATGCAAAAATTCTGAATAAAATACTAGCTAATAGAATGCAACAAATCATCACAAAGATAATATAATGTGACCAAGTGAGATTCATACCAGGAATGCAGAGATGGTTCAATATATGCAAATCATTCAATATAATACACCAAATCAACAGAGCTACAGAAAGAACCACATAATCACCTCAAAAGATGCAGAAAAAGCTTTTAATAAGGTCCAACACTTATTGAGGATAAAACCCTACAGAAAATTGGCAAGGATGGACGAAACTCGATCCAATAAAAGCCAGCTATGACAAACCAAGAGCCAACATCACACTAAATGGACAAAAACTGAAAGCTTTCAGATTAAATTGAGGACCAAGACAAGGATATCCACTGTCACCTATGCCTATTCAACATAAATCTGGATACACTAGCCAGGTCAATTAGACAAGAGGGAAAATACAAGCAATAAAGATAGGAAAGTAAAAAGTGAAATAATCACTATTTGAAGATGACACGATATTCCACATAGAAGACCCCAGAATCTATACCAAAAGACTTCTAGGATCAACAAATTCAATAGCATAGCTGGACCCAAAGTCAACACTGAAAATTCAATAGCATAAGCAGGCAACAAACATACTGAGAGAGAAATAAGGCAAACAATACCTTTCACAATAGCATCCAACAAGCTGAAATACTTAGGAATTAATCTAACAAAAGAAGGAAAAGACCTATACAGTGAAAATTACAATACTATGAAAGAAGAGATTAAAGAGTATTTCAAAAAAATGCTGATAGGTGTCGAAAGTTGGTATTCCTTGTTTATGGATAGGAAGACCCAACATTGCGAAAATGACCATACTCCCAAAATTGTTACAGAGATGCAATGCATTTCTTTTTATTTTTTATTTATTTATTTTTTTAATTTTTAAAAAATAAAAGCACAAAAACATATTAACAAACAGACACAAATTATCATAAAAAATAATACAATCAAAACTGATCTACAGACAAGGTGACATGGACTCAACAGTGGTTGTTCTTTACCTATTGATATCTTTGAAGTGTATATATATGAACACAGATACAGACATGTAAAATTGGTCAGACAATTAATCCTCTCAACAACAGAAAAACACAAAAAACAAAAAAACGAAGACAAAAAAAAAAAAAAGAACAATAGTTCCTGCTTTGCATACTGATATCTTCGAAGTGTGTGTTCAGGATAACACATACAGACATACAAGATTGATCAAATAACCTGTCATCAATTATTTCTTAGCATTAAGTGATATAATACAATAATAGAACCATGTTAGCCCTCCGGCATATATGTATATACATATATACATACATACATTTTTGCCTCTTTCTTTTCTCCCTTCCCTTGTCCCATCTGTTCTTTGTTTTTGAACAGATTTCCTTCATGCCTCTTAGTTTACATTCCCACCCTCGGGTTCTTACACCAGTGATACAACACGTTGCCTGCACATGTATCACTGATTTATTTCACTTATGAGTATGGACTCCAGTTTTGACCACTTGCCTACAAAGTCCCCAAAACTGTATTTCTTTATAGCTGAATAATATTCCATTATATAAAAATGCCACAATTTTTTAATCCAGTCTTTTGTGGATGGGCACTTGGGTTGCTTCCACATTTTAGCTATTACAAATTGTGCTGCTATAAACATGGGTGCACATATATCAGAGTGATATGATGTTTTCAGATCTTCTGGGAAAATACCGAGAAGGGGAATAGCTGGTTTGAATGGAACCTCTAGACCTAGTTTGCTGAGGAATCTCCAAACTGCTCTCCACAGTGGTTGCACCAGTCTGCATTCCCACCAGCAGTGTAATAGAGTCCCTATTTCTCCACAGCCTCGCCAGCATTTGTTATTGGATGATTTTTTCATACTAGCCATTCTTACTGGGGTGAGATGGAATCTCAGTGTTGTTTTTATTTGCATTTCTTGAATGACTAAGGATGTGGAACATTTTCTCATATATTTATTTGCCATTTGTATTTCTTTATCTGAGAAATGTGTATTCATCTCAGATGCCCATTTCTGGATTGGGTCTTGGAATTTGGACAGGTACATGATTTTTAATTCTTTGTATGTTCTAGATAGAAGACCTTTGTCTGAGGGACAGCTAGCTAGGATTTTTTCCCAATTTGTGGGTTTTCTTTTTACTTTGCTGGTGATTTCTTTAGATGTACAAAAACTTTTCAGTGGGATGAGGTCCCAATTATTGATTCTTTGAAGTGTTTCCCTTGCAGCTTCATTTTTGTTCATGAAGTCTCTGCCTACTCCTATGTCTTCAAGATTTTTACCTACTTTCTCTTCCAATAGGTTTAGAGGTTCTGTTTTAATGTTGAGGACTATGATCCATTTTGACCTGAGTTTGGTGCATGGTGATAGACTGGGGTCTATTTTCAGTTTTCGGCAAGAGGCAAGCCAGTTTTTCCAGCACCATTTATTAAACAGGCCTTCTTTATTCCAGCGGGTTTGGTTGACCCCTTTGCCAAATATTAGGTAGCTGAGTGGGTTTTTCATTACGGTTGCATTTTCCAGTCTGTTCCATTGATCCTCAGGTCTGTTTTTTAGCCAGTACCAGGTTGATTTTATTACAGTAGCTTTGTAGTATAATTTCAGGTGGGGGATTGTGATTCCACCTGACTTGTCCTTATTGCCCATGATTGCTTTTGCTATTCTGGATCTCTTCTGGTTCCAGACGAATTTGAGGCATATTTTCTCTAGATCTGTGAGGTATGCTAATGGTAGTTTAATGGGAATTGCATTGAATCTGTACAACAGTTTTGGTAGTATGGCCATTTTTACAATGTTAGTTCTTCCTAACCATGAGCATGGTTATGTTTTTCCATTTATTGAAATCCTCTTGGATCTCCATTTTCAGAGTACTGTAGATTTCACTGAATAAATCCTTCACATTCTTTGTTAGATTGATTCCTAAGTATTTCAATTTCTTGGTTGCTATTGTAAAGGGTATGGTTTCCTCAATTTCTCTCTCAGTCTGTTTGTTGTTCGTGTATAGGAATGCCATTGATTTTTGGGTGTTGACTTTGTATCCAGCTATGCTGCCGAATTTGTCAATTAATTCCAGGAGTTTTCTTGTGGAGTTTTTGGGGTCCTCCATGTATAGTATCATATCATCTGCAAATAGTGATAGTTTGACTTCTTCCTTTCCTATCCTTATTCCTTTTATTTCTCTCTCTTGTCTGATTGTTCTCGATAGTGCTTCCAGTACTATGTTGAATAGGAGTGGCAACAATGGACATTCTTGTCTTGTTCCTGACTTCAAAGTTAAAATTTTCAGTTTATGTCCATTTAGTATGATGTTGGCTGTTGGTTTGTTGTAGATGGCTTTGATCAGATTGAGGTAGAGGCCATCTATTCCTATTTTTTCTAAGGTTTTTAACATGAATGTATGTTGGACTTTATCAAAAGCCTTCTCTGCATCTATTGAGATGATCATGTGGTTTTTGTCTTTGACTGTATTAATATATTGCATTACATTAATTGATTTGCGAATATTGAACCATCCCTGCATTCCTGGAATGAATCCTACCTGGTCGTGGTGTATAATTTTCCTTATGATTCGCTGTAATATATTTGCCAATATTTTGTTGAGTATCTTTGCATCTATGTTCATTAGCGAGATTGGCCTGTAGCTCTCTTTCTTGGTTGGGTCTCTCTCTGGTTTTGTTATCAGTATAATACTTGCCTCCAAAAATGTGTTGGGGAGAGTTGCTTCCTTTTCGATTTCATTGAAGAGTTTGAGGAGTGTTGGCATTAGATCTTCTCTAAATGTTTTATAGAATTCTGCTGTGAATCCATCAGGGCCTGGGCTTTTCTTTGTTGGTAAGTTTTTAATAATGTTTTCAATCTCATTAATTGATATTGGGTTGTTCAGGATTTTTATGCCTTCCTGATTCAATTTTGGCAATTTGTACCTTTCTAGGAATCTGTCCATTTCTTCTGTATTGTCTGTCCTATGGGAATACAGATTTTCAAAGTAGGTATTAATGATCTTTTTTCTTTCTTTTGGATCTGTAGTGACTTCATCCTTTTCATTCCTTATTGCATGAATTTGAGATCTTTCCCTTCTTTTATTGATAAGGTTGGCTAGGGGTTTATCAATTTTATTTATTCTTTTGAAGAAGCAACTCTTTGATTCACTAATTTTTTTGTAGAGTTTTCTTCATCTCAATTGCATTAATTTCTTCCCTGAGTTTTATAATCTCCTCCCTTCTTTGGGCTCTTGGTTTGGCTTGTTGCTCTTTTTCTAAGAGTTTGAGGTGTATCATTAGGTTATTTATTTGCTCTCTTTCTATTTTCTTTGTATATGATTTCATTGCTATAAATTTCTCTCTGAGGACTGCTTTCATTGCATCTCACAGATTCCCGTAGGTTGTACTTGTGTTTTCATTTATTTGTAGGTATTTTTTAATTTCTTCTTTAACTTCTGGTGTGACTCATTGGTTATTCAGGAGGGTGTTGTCTAATTTCCAAGTGTTTATGTCGTTTTTGGAGTTCTCTTTGTCATTAATTTCCAATTTCATTGCACTGTGGTCCGATAATATGCATGGGATAACTTCAATTCTTTTGCATTTATGTAGATATGCTCTATGGGCTAGAATGTGGTCTATTTTGGAGAAAGACCCATGTGCAGCTGAGAAAAATGTGTATTCTGATGTTGTGGGATGGAACACTCTGTATACATCTACTAAGTCCATTTGTTCCCACTTTTGGTTCAGGTCTGTTATTTCTTTGCTGAGTTTCTGTCCGGTTGACCTGTCTCTTTGCGTCAGAGGGGTGTTTAGGTCCCGTATTACAATAGTGTTATTAGTTATTTGATTTTTTACGTCTGTCAAGATTTGACTTGTAAAGTTAGGTGCTGCATTGTTTGGTGCATAAATGTTTAGGATTGTTACCTCTTCCTCTTGCAGCTTTCCCCTAACTAGTATGCAGGGGCCTTCTTTATCTCTTTTGATTGTTTTTGGTTTGAAGTTTACATTGTTTGCAAACATAATAGCTACCCCTGCTTTTTTCTGGGGGTCTGTTGCATGGAGAATTGTTTTCCAACCTTTAACTTTCAACCTGTGGATTTCCTTTTGAGTAAAATATGTTTCCTGTATACAGCATATCGTTGGATTGTGTTCCTTAATCCACTCTTCCAATCTTTTCCTTTTGACTTTTGAGTTGAGGCCATTTACATTAATGGTTATCAAGGTTATATGTTGGCTTATTCTAGTCATGTTATTTACTTGAAGTTTTCCTTCTTTTGCTGACTGTTTAATTATTTGTTCTGTTTAGGGAGTTATTTCTATAGCTGTTCTTGGGATTATGGTCTCTTTTTTCTCTGTGTAGAATATCTTTTAGTGCTTTTTCCAATGCTGGTTTGGCACTCATGAAGTTCTTCAGTTGTTCTTTGTCGTGGAAATATTTTATTTCTCCATTGAATTTGAGGGATAATTTTGCAGGATACATCAGTCTGGGTTGGAAGTTGTTTTGTCTCAGAATCTGTAGTATCTTGCTCCAAGCTCTTCTTGATTTCATG
>PVLD010012272.1:0-21994 GCA_004027595.1 Dinomys branickii | reverse complement strand
ATGGGATCTTGACTATTATATACCTGTGTGTGTTTTTCTTTGGGTTATGGATCATTGGGGTTCTCTATGCGTCGCTTAACTGAACTTTAGTATCTTTTACCTTGTTTGGGAAATTTTCTGCTATTATTTCATCAAATATTCCTTTTATGTCGTTTGTGAGATCTCCTGCTGTTTCACACACTCCTATAATTCGAATATTGTTACGTTTTGCCTCATCTTGGAGCTGTTGGATTAACTTTTCTTGTGTCTTTGATGATATCATGAGATTCTTCCTTTCACGGTCATAAGCTGCCATGCTGTCTTCAAGTTTTGAAATTCTATCTTCGGTTTCATTTAAACGTTTTTGCATGCTTTCAGCATTAGTTTTCAAATCCTGGCATTCTCTTTGGACCTGTTTCATTATTGGTAATTCATTCTTAAATTGCTCTTGTAACGTTTCCATTTGTTTCCTATTTTCTTCTAGACTTTTGTCTATTTGTTGTCTATGTGAATGGAACATTTCTTCCATCATTTTTTTCAGCTCGTTTTTTGTCTGAGAAATCATTGCAGGTATGTGGGTTATTTCTGCTTGAAGCTCTTTCATGGCCTGTTGGAGTTGTTTCATTTCAGATGCAATCGTTTCATAACTTGAAGTTATGAGGCTTCCTGGTTCCCCTGTATCTTTACATTCCAAACTTGTTCTGGGTGGGTTTGAGTTTTGAGACTGCATTTTGTTCCTCTGTTTTCCCATTTTTCGGTATCAGATTCACAATGTGGAGCTATAAATTCCACAGACAGTTCAGCAGGCAAAGGTCTGCTGCACAGGCTGCTCCAATGGTTACTTCTCTTTGGGAGAATGTCCCTTAAGCTGTCTGCTGAGATTTCCGCTTCTACTCCCTACCCCAAGACCTGGCTGGGGCGAATAAACAGCTCGCCACCCCAGGATTCTTGCAGACAGGCCACTCCGGTGTTCCTCCCTGGGTGGAGCTCCTTCCCCCCTCACAAATCCCGTAGGGGCGCCTAGCTTGCTCTTCCCACCCGGGAGATCCCGCAGTCCTTAAAGCTGCTTTGATGTCACTCGCTGGGCTGAGCTTCTTCCTGACTCAGGAAAAACCGGTTAGAGCGCCCACTGAACTCACCCTGGGATCCTGCAGGCAGGAACGCCGTTCAGATGTATCTCTCTGGATGGAGCTTTTTCCCGACTCAGAAATCCCGCCGATGGCAGCTGCTCCAGTTCGCGCGGCACCGGCTGCGGGGGCAGGGCTCTGAGCGGGATCCCGGAACGCTGCCCAGATTGGCGCAGTCTGTCCCAGTAGCGCGTTCTCTGAGTTTCCTGTGCTCCGCTGCCTCCAACAAATCCTGGTTACAGCCGCCTCTGAGCCAGTTGGGTTCAGGAGCTGAAGCCGTCCTTCCCGCCGCAATGGCTCTCTCGGCTGTACGCGATTTGAGCTGAGCTGCGGCCGAAGCACCTCACCGATCTCTCGGGCGCCCAGCTCTCACGATCCACCCACTTCTCGCTGCGCGGCTTGTCCAACCGGCCCTTTAATGCTCATGCGGTGGAGAGCAGCCTGATCAGTTGGAATTTTGCATCCACAGACCGGGCAGCCGCGCGCAACGGATTGGTCTCTGGGAGAGATTCCCTCTGCCGCTCACCTGGTCACCATCTTCCCGGAAGTTCCCCAATTGTGTTTTACATAGCTTGTTTTTAAGCTCCTTGATTCTTTCGGTTTAATCTATCATGCTACTGATGTCTTCTGTTATGACAATTTCACTAAGTGTGTTATTTGCTTTATGGATTTCTGTTTCTTTAAACTTTCATCTGTTTGTTAAATTTGTGTTAGAATGTTAAATACTTTTCCTGTGTTCTTGAATCTCATTGAGTTTCCTTAAACAGCTGTTTTAAATTCCCAATCTGAGAGTTCTCTCATATTAATTACCCTCGTTGTTTTCTGGCCTTATTTTGGTGTCACATTACCTTTTTGTTTTTCTTTGTCTTTTTGGAATCCTCTGTGTCTATAAGGAAAACAATGAATATAGTCCCTGAGAAAATCTACACGTTGAAATATCTGCTGAAGTTTAGTTGGATTCCACCTACAGGAGGAGAAAAGACTTTTCTTTCCCAATGTGCGTATGGATAGGCAGAGTATGATACATTCAGTTAATTTTAGTAAGTTCTATGGTGCTCAGCCATTCAAAGACTATCTGCATTACAGAAAGTGATGTTATAGTCGAAAACAAAGCTCACATGTCTGCAGGATTCACTCAAGCACTATTGTAAGAGATCAGCTTCCCACAAATGAGCCAAGTTAGTTATCTGTATTGTGGCCTATCATAACACTTACCTAGGTATAGTGTCTTAAAAATTTTGCTAGCAAATATACTAAAGATAGAGATAAGAAGTACAAGGTCAGGGATGTAGCGCAGGGGCACAAGCACCTGCCTGGCAAGTGCAAGGTCCTGAGTTTGATTCCTGGCACAGAAAAAAAGAAAACAAAATGATGTGAAGTGCAGCATAACTCTCTAATAAATTAGTTTTTACAAATCAGTGACAGAGCAGTTTAAACAGAATAGCAAGCGAAATTTGGCAACCCTTTAGTAAATTAATTAAAGGTACAAGGGAATTCTTCAAATCAGAAACACAGTATGTCTGGTAAAAGATAGTACTAGGAAGGGATGACCTGATAATATATATATAAAATGGAAAAAAATACTAGGACATGTAAAGATAAGTTAATGATGAATAAATATACAAAATTACAATTCAAGAAGATCTTCAAGGTTTAAGGGAAAACTGTGTGAAACGTTAAAAGTAACATTGTGTGACCAGAAATACTCTAAAAATTCTTTAATAAATAAATACAAATTCTTAAAACTGAAAGAAAATCACTACCATTACTAGAGTCAAATTTAAAATAAAATAAAGTCCTTTGGGCAGCCAGGTAAAAAAGAAAGAATAAATCTTCTAGAAAGAAAAATAAATCAAGCAGACACCTTTTCCCTAGCAATATTAAATATCAAAAGGCAATGGTCAGACTAACACAAAATGCTATAGTAAGAGTGAAAGGATTTCATATCTCCCCAAGTTATCTATTATATACAAATATTTCACATAATTTTGAATAGGAAAAATCTCAGTGGTTATTACTCACGGGACTTGAAGGACAACCTCTCTCTTTGAACAAGTGAAAGACTTACCTCTACCCTTTTGTCTAATTTGCACCCCAGAAGGAAAGAAGAGAGAAAATAAAAGAAAAGCCTTATTTAAAGAGATGAAGGATAGGTATATTTCAAAACTGATAAAAGTCATAAAAGTGTAGGCCCACAAAATCCTATATATAGAAAGCAGGGTAAATAGAATGAATTTGATATCTGCACACATTTCCAGAAGAGCAAAGACAAGATTCCAAAAATAGAGAGAAAAAGCTATTCAGTAAGTGTCTTCTTTAAAGCAACAATGGAAACAGAAGAAAGATATTTTTAATATTTTAATATTTTGTCAGCAAATAACTCTCAAGTATAATTCTAAGCTCAGCAAGTTGTGTTTTGAAAATTCATGTGGGTCGCCTCTTTTTACCAGCCATTTAATTTTCTCTCACATAGCCTTGTAGCCCTGGGTGAATTCTTTGCTTTCAGGGCACTCAGTTTTAGGGCAGACACAGTCTCTAGCAAGTGGGATTTATAATACTTCACAGAAAATCTGCAATTTTTCTGCTCTGAAGAACAAAATTCACAATGTTTTGGACAACCAAATTTTCAAAGGAATAAGGGAGCCAACCAGAGATGACATGTGCATAAACAGGTACTTCTAATTCCATTCATAAATTCTTCACAAATTTTGGCCAAACTCTAAGATTGACAAAAGGGGGTAAATTCCAAGCAGCCCAGCAAAATTGTACAGATATTTGCTCCTTCACTCAAAAGGTATTATTCAAACAATTTAATAGTCTGAAAAAGTAGCCAACCATCCAAATAAGAAAACTACCCACCAAACTCCAAGTATTCAGAAGTACACAATACAAATTAGGATTTCAAAGCATAATATTCACAATGTCCATACCTTAACTCAACAGGACTTTACACAAATAATCAGAAACATATAGCCAATTCTTCAGGTAAATTATTAGCAAAGTACAACAGCTTTAAATGGCAAAGATAATGGATTTAGTATAAAAGGATATGAAAGAACATTACATTAATGGTTAATAGTACTTAATGATATAAGGAAATATAGATTTAAATCAAATAAGGTGTTAGACCTATATAGCTTCTTACTCTATTTTCCTTAAAAACTTTTACAAAATTATTTTCTATTTCTCACTCACCTGTCAGTGAAGTGGTTTTATCAAAACAATTTGTTTCACTAATTTATATTGATTCATATATATACCTGGCTAGTCAATAGTACGTGTTGGAGTTTGTTAGCAATATTTTCATAATACAAGACTCCAAAATCACCACCTAAAACACTAAGAAACTGACATGTGCATACCCACTTCTGCTGCTGTACCTCCCACTAACTGAGCTAAACTATGTTCATAATTTCTTTGACTCCTCTTTTTATATTAATGAATTATATGTATTCCTAATAAGTATGTATTTTATTTATGTTGTGTAACTTCATAAAATGTACTATTCTATTCTGTTTGTGAGGTTATTTTTAAAATTTGTATTGTCTTTTTGTTTATTTAGTACTGCTACCATATATTTAATATACTCATATTTTTACTGTACTATGAAATAACAAATGAAAAGTACAGCATAATTACTATCAGAATAGGTATGCATTCTCCTCAAATCCCTTTCCATTATTTGATTTTCTTCAAATCTGTGTCACTCTCCATCCATACAGCTTTGTCTTATTCAGATGTCATTAGTAAAATCATATAGTGTGTAGCTTTTTTAATCTTCTTACTTTACTTAGCATAATGCGGTTGATAGGCATTGAAATTACTGCATGTAGCTATTGCTAAGTTGTAATTTACTCTGTAGATGTAACTTTGTTTATTTCCTTTCACCAGTTGAAGAGCTTTCTGTCCGTTTCTACTGTGGGCTGTTATAAATATGTACATTTTGTGTGAATATAAGTTTTAATTGTTATGGTTAATATATAGGAAGATCACTGAATCTAGTGATAGATTTATATTTAGCTTTGTAAGAAACTGTCAAAATATTTCCCAGAATGTCAGTACCGTGTTGCATTCCTATTATTAATTATAAGTGATCCAGTCTTACTCTTTTTTTACATTTTATTTTAAAGATTAAAAAAAAACCCAAATAACACAAAAACAATAAGGAAGTACAAAATTATAGAGAGTAGGGAATTGATAATGGGTCCTGTATTACATAACATTATCTTCACATTTGTTACTCAGTTATAAAGAAGAATAATGCAAAAAACAGTAAAGGAAATACACCATTATAGAGAAGATATTGGGGAATTAACAATGGATGCTGTATCACATATCTTCACTTTTGTTACTCAGTTATACAAATAATGTCTCTTTCAATTAATCAAACAGTTTCCTCCACCCTCATCTCCATAGTTCTTCCACCCAATCAGTCATCTTCCCTCTGATAATAACTGTACTTTTTGGTTTATTTACTCCCTCAGGCTTTCACAATGGGAAGGCACATGGCTGCTTCAAATTACGGTGTAACAAACATGGGTGCACTCACATTACTGTGGCACTAGGTGGAAAAGCACCCATCCTCAAAGACACTTTGTTTTCGCAGAGAATCAGATACACTATGGTCAGCACCCCATTGATAAGCCCTCAAGGCCCTCTGGGGTCTAGTCGAGTCTGCGGGCTCACACTCACAGACCACTGGGCTCCATCTGACAAAGCCCTCTCAGGTGCCTGGTCAAGCCCGCAGGGCTGCCCCAGCAGCCTGTCAGGCTCCACCCCAGCAAGGCACCCCCGGGGGCCCAGTCTAGTCCATGAGGCCACCCCATGGGTCCTCCGGGCTCTACCCCAGTGAGGTGCTACTGGGGGCCCAGTCGAGCTCATGGGGCTTCCCCTGCAGACCTCTGGGCTCCACCACAGAAAGGCACTCCCAGGGGCCTGGTTGAGTCCCCGAGGTCACCCCAGTGGACCGCCAGGCTCCGCCCTGGTGAGGCGCTCCTGGGGGCCCTGTCAAGTCCATGGGTCTCCCCTGCAGACAGTTGGGCTCCACCCCAACAAGGTGCTCCTGGGGGCCCGCTTGAGTCTGTGGGATCTCCCCCGTGGACTGGCAGGCTCCACTCCAGTGAGGTGCTCCCAGGGGCCTGGTTTAGTCTGCAGGACTACTTCCAGGTCTTCGCCTCCTCCAACCTCTCAATCTCCAGGGCTGCTCCCCCCACCCCTTCCACAGCTAGGCACTGGGTGCACTTACGATGCTGGTCACAAGTGGCATGAGGTCTCCCTCACTCATTGAGGTAGTGCAGGGTGTGTACTAAGTTTAGTTATTAGTTCTAGGAGATAATTGGGGAAGTTTCTCAGGTCTTCTGTGTATAGTATGTTGTCATCTCTAACTCCATGACTGCTACTTTTCATATAATTTGTTGCTATGGGTTCCTACAAGTTTCATATATGCAAGCAGTATAAAGTCCCTTTTGGTGCTCATATTAGTAGTTTAGAGTGGGCCCTGAAGCCCGTGGCCTCTGCCTGTTGCTATTGGGAACATGTGCTGGGTGCAGGGGAGCGCCAAGTCTCCAGGTGCTCACAGAGGGAGTTCAGGGTGGGAGCTGAAGCCTGGCAACTCAGCTCGTGTCTCCTGCTTGGTGTTGGACTGAGAACGGTGCAGAGCCATCTGTCCCGTCTCCATCTGCATCTCATTCTTGCCGATGTGCTGCAGAACCCATTTCATTTGTTGGATCCCTGGGAATTGCCATGGCCCAGGGGTCATTGCCACTGCTCTCTGCTGCCCTCTGGCGGAAGTTGCTCTCACAGGGGAGAGATCGCAGGCCACCGCCGTGGGGCAGGCGCTGAGCTGGGCGTGGACGGATGTGCACTGGCTGCTGTCTCAGCCCTGCCTCAAGTTGCTGCCCAGAGCGGGTGCTGCAGGGTGGGCACAACCGCTCCAGCGGCTGTTGTTCCTTTTCCTCGCCTAGGTGGGTCTGTCAGCGCCTCCAGGCTGCTGCTGCCTCCTTTCTGGGTTGCGTTCTCTCTGTTTTGGTTTTGCCCCAGCTCTCAGGAGTTTGCTCTCCTCAGGCCGAGACAGGAGGCTCCCATGGGCACAGGCTTCTGAAGTTGAAGCTTCAAGTGGAGGACTGAGGAAGCCTGTGAGGGTGTGCACGAGAGATGACTCCCTCCCTCTCCTCCTCCCCCTCTTCTTGCTGTGCCATGGCAGCAGCCCGAGCCGTCCCCCAGGGGGGGACCCTGTCTGCTCCATCCAGTGGCCTCAGTTCTCATTTCAAATCCTCCCTGGTACTAGCAAACCCTCTTCCCTTCCTCTCATCTTTCTTATGTTGCTGTACTCCGGGGTCTGGGTGGCATCCCTCTGGGAGGATCCCCTTCTGCTGCCTACCCGGTCACCATCCTCCTGGGAGACCCTCCAAAAGCAATTAAAACAGAAATATCCGAAGATCTCCTGAAGGCAGCATGGTTAGGACCAGTGCGACAACCATGGAGAGCCAAGACACCCCATCCTCCCTCCACAGCTCTAGGCTTCGTGAGGTCCCAGCTGGGCGCTGCTCCCCAGCAGCCTCGACCCTCCAGCCTGCCGCTGAGCCCGCCGCTCACACTGATGTGTGGCCGCCACGCCCCTCCCAGGGGTGCGCTGGCCTGGGACTGTGACGTCTGAGGGTGACTAAGGCGGCGGGGCCCTCGCTCCAAAGCTGGCACCGCTGGGCGGGGCTCCAGCTCCCAGTGGCAGCTGTGAGAACAGCGCAGACTCAAGCGCAAAGTGGCAGGCACTGCGGATTCACCAAGCCGATGGCGGCACTGAGGGGCTGAGCAGAGGGCAAGGAGAGGGTCTCCCTGCGGGTGAGGGCATGGGGCCGGGTGGGGCCGGGCCAGGAGAGGACCCAGAGCAAGCTGGCATGGCCGGTGGAGGAGGCTAGGCCTGTGCCATTGTTGCATGCCCCACTCCCAGTCAGCGGCTCTTGCCAATCTGCAACCACTACCCCTCCTCGGGATGGCACACTGCCCGAGGCCAGCCCCATCGTACGTGGCTCCAGATCCTGGCATCAGCTGTGAGGGTGGCGCAGACTCAAGTTCAAAGTGCTGCAGAGCCACTGGGTGGATGGATGCACTGAGGGACTGAGCAGAGGGCAAGGAGAGGGTATCCCTAGCGGGCGAGGTGCATGGAGCTGGGCTGTGCTGGGCCAGGGCAGGACCCAGCACACAGCTGGCACGGCCGGTGGGTGAGGCTGTGGTCATACTATCACTGCATGCTCCACCCCTTGTGATCAGTGCCCTGAGCCTGTGTCTTTTCCAGGCTGTGCTCTCTCTGCTCTGGCCTTGTCCCAGCTGCCAGAATCTCACTCACCTCTGGTGGGGTTGGGAGGCTGCTGTAGACTGGCTTCTGAAGCTGAAGTCGCAAGTGTAGGAGTGAGGGGGTGTGTATGGACTCCCTCTTTCTCCTCCCCTCCTCCTCCTCTAACGGCACCATGGTGGTTGTCCGAACTTCTCCTCTGGGAGAGGTCCTGTTTGTTCTTTCTGAGGGCTTCAATTCTCATCTCAAATCTTTCCTGGGACCGGGGGACCCAATTCTCTCCTTCTTGTCTTTCTCATGTCGCTATATTCCAGTGTCTGAGTGGCACTCCTCCAAGAGGATCTTTCTCTGCTGCTTACCTGGTTACCACTTCCTGGAAGTCCAGTCTTTTTAAAAAGATAATACTGCAAAGTAAACTATAATATCTTATTGTTTCACACTTTTTATCATTCATGCTGCATGCAGGAAAAACATATTAGGTGGAGAACAAGTCATTCCAGTAATGAACAGTTAACTGTATTTTTATCACTTTCTGCTTTTGATTTCAACTTTGGCGTGAGAAAGCTGTCATGCTTTATTGTGAATGGGATCCTCCACATGCAGTGTGTAGAGATTTTCCATGATCATTGTTTTTAGCCCTTCAGTGAATGCATACAATTAGCAGAGCCATCAAGCAGCTGTGGTTTGTTTGTTTGTTTGCTAGACACACTATATTGAACAGGCTGGGCTTGAACTTGTAAACCCATATTGTCACCCTTCTTAGTCATTGGAACAGGTGTGCATCTCTGCACCTGTGAACTGTGCATGAACTGTGTTTTCCATTTGCCTTTTGCATTAACATTTTATCATAGTGCAATATCAAAGCAGATAAAGTTTTTAAAAATTGCTCCTAAAAACTATTTTAGCTCTTTGATGTAACAGTTTTTCATAGCAGTATGGGACTATTTCCCTAACTGCATTTACTGAAAACTCAGTGACATATGATGTTCATATGTTTCAGATATATGAAACATTAGTATAACATATAATTCATATATGTTAATATATTTCATATATGGGAGTCAGTGGAAGGGAAAATTGGGGGTTAAATACATTTGGAATAATATAATTAAAGAAATATCTTTCTCTACTTTTCACACTACATGAAGATTTTAATACCTCATATTAATCAGAGAGCATTTTACATTATATCATGAGGCCTTTTTTAGGAATATTATAGAAAAGTTGTGCTTATATTCATAAGGAAATCAGGAGGAAATATTAGAGGAAAACTCATAGCAGCATTTTTTCCAGGTGAGCAGTTATTATCTAGCTCAATTTAGAGCAGACCATCTGAGAATGGTTTTGCAAATTGAACACTTTTACAGAGAGAAGGTATTTGTAGATAGCACTGATGCATAACATGTCATAACTGAATTTCAGAAACAATTTACAGAAAAGTTAGCATCTCAGGATCTCTGACTTTGAGTGACATTTCTATTGACACTTTCTATTTTCTGTGATGCTTCTATAAGTCAGCAGCAGATAACACTTACTTCGAAAGGCAAGTATTCCAGCCCCCACTGGCAACCCCTGGAGCATCTGAGGTGTTAAACCCATTACATTCAATTCAGATGTTCAATTTGGGCAGTGGGTTTCAAAAAGCATAGCAGTGTGCCACTCTGCAGGGCATCACTCCACACTTAAGATAGTCTGAAGCTTTTATTTGGAAAGAGTGAAATCAACAAACAAAAGCCTTACTGCCAAGCATGGGAGGTGTCCTCATGGATAATCTGATACTTTTAGGTGCTCTGGGCAGGGGGAAGGAAAAAAGAAAGAAAGAAGAACTATTTTTACAGGTTTTTGTTTGGTTAGTTGGTTGGGTTGGGAGAAAAGAAAAGGCTTGATAATTTTAGTGCCTACAGCAAAGTATCACTCTGTAACGTGCATACTGTATTATTAGGACTGGTTATCAGATTGTAGGTTTAGCATTCGGGAAGACTTGATCTACACAGACATCCCCAACCTTCTTGGCACCAGAGACTGGTTCTGCAAAAAAATTAATTTTTCCACTGACAGGAATGGAGGATGAGGGTGGGTTTCAGGATGATTCCAGCAAATTATAACTATTGATTAAAAAACATTTTTGCACAGAAAAAGAAATCACCAACAAAGTAAAGAGACATCTCACAGAATGGGAAAAAATTTCCAGCTGTACTTCAGACAAAGAACTATATCTAAACAATATATAAAAAGCTCTAGGGCCAGGGATATAGCTCAGTGGCACAGCACCTGCCTAGCAAGCAAGATGTGAGTTCGATTCAGAGTACCAAAAAAATAAAAACTCTAAAACATTAGACCACCCAAATTTAAAAACCCAGTCTAAAAATGGGCATCTAAATGGAATAGACATTTCTTAGATGAAGTACAAAAGGGAAATAAATATATGAAAAATGTTCAATATCACTAGTCAGTTGCAAATTACAATACTGAGATTTAGTCTCACCTCCAAAATGGCTCTTATCAAGAAATAAATAACAAATGCTGGTGGGCTATGGGGAAAAGGTATGCTTCTCCACTATTGGTGGGAATGTAGATTGGTGCAACCACTGTGGAAATCAGTGTGGATATTACTTTAAAAACTAGAATGAGAGGTTTTATTTCACCCAGTTATTACCCTTCTTGGTATCTTCCCAAAAGAATTAAAAGCATTTATATCACAATGATATGTCCACACTCATGTGTATAGCACCACAATTTGTAGTAGCTAAATCTTGGAAATAATCCAAATGTCAATCAACCAATGAATGGATAAAGACATCATGAGGTTTTTTGTTTGTTTGTTTGTTTTTTGGTACCAGGAATCAAACTCAGGATCTTGCATTTGCCAGGTAGGCACTGTGCCACTGAACTACATTCCCAGCCCAGACATTGTTTTTTTACACAATGGAGTACTATTTTTCTATAAAGAAGGATAAACTTGAGGCATTTATAGGTAAATGAATGTACCTTGAAACCATACTCTGAAATAAGTTTCTGTGTTGTGAGAAATCAAAAGTGTAAATAGGACCAAAATGTATAATAGATATTGGGAAATGGGAAGAAAATATTCAAATGGAAAGGGGAACAAAGGTGGGGAGGAGGAAAAGAAAAGAAAAAAGCAGACTAGAAGAAAGAAAATGGAAGCAAAGTGTTTGCAAGTATGGAGAGGAAGGGGCTTGCAAGGAGGGGAGGGAAACAGAAAGAAGAATGAAGATGCATACACAGATGCAAATTCTCTATGATGAATGTTCTCATGTACATGTAAAATGTACCAATAAAGTGAATTAATAAAAAATCTGAGGTATGCTATACATATGCCAAACAAAGTAAGCTAGAAAATGATAGAAACAAGATGTAAGTTATCTTTGAAAATCGGTTACAATATGTGAAAATCATATATTGTGTTTATGTCAGGATAGAATCTTTAAACTCTCAGTTCTCAAACTGGAAATGCAGAACACTTCTTTGAGATGATAGTTCAGTGATTTCTTTATAATACTGAGGCAAGGCTAAGGCTGAGTGGTTGGGCATAATCTAAAAGAAGGAACATGAACTAAAGAAAGTAAACTTTACTGTGTAAAAAAGAAAGAATTTTGGTAGTTATCAAACACTTCATAGGTAAAAACAAATGGGTAGAAGCAAGGAGTTTGGTTAAAGATTTGGACAAGACTTAAGGGAGAAAACACGCATCAATCTGATAGCAATATGTGTTTATAGGAAAAAAGCCAGGCTGAAATTAGCCATGCGGAGTTCACTCCAGGGACTTTAAGAAAACTAATATATAACAGTAAGATGCTTTTAATTCTATGCTTTTTAATACTCCATCATTCTTTTTCCTCAATTTGTCAATAAAATATTTTGATGCTTCATACCTAAAGAGGAAATCAGTGTACATATCTTTGGGAATGAAAGTACATTGGAAAATGTTCAGAAGCCACAAGGATGAGAGCAGGATGGAAGCAGCTGGGAACCGAAACATTAGAGGAGGGATTTGCAATAAGAATTAATGAATACCAAACATCTGTGTCCACATGTCTTCAAAAAGTTTGAGCAAGTGTCTTAGTTACTTTTCTCTTGTTGCTGAGACAAGATACCCAACACCCATTGTTAAGGAAGGAAAGATTTATTTAGCTCACAGTTTGTAGGGGTTTCAGTCCATAATCAGCTGGCTCCAGGGCAGGGTGGCATAACAGAGGGAAGCTGTTAATGGTGCTGAAAAATGGCGAAAGCAACAAGAGCAAAGGGAGGAGAACAAGGCTCTTTTCCTCCCTTACATTGTATGCAGGCTACCTGTCCTCAGATGGTGTAGCACTCACGTCATCTACATGTTCTTCTCTTGCACAGGCTCAGGATGTTTACAAAGTGAAGAGGCTAGTCCCTTTCTGAGTCACTTAAACTTCTAAACTTCTCAAGTTAACACAATGAACAACACCGGAGAGTGGTAAGGACATGTCCTCTACACACTTGGATGTAAAACTGCCAGTCACTTAAGCTTCCAGACTTCTCAGATTGACACAATGTATCATCCGTTACAGCAAGCATTGAACTTCTCATAGAAAAGCAGATGGGGATACAAAATGTATTCCAATATTGAAATGATACATGTGAATAGAATATTGCAAAATGGAGGACAAGTTGATCATATATAAGATATCTAGATTAGTAGGCTTACTGGGTAAAGTATAATTTTAAAAGGGCAAAACATTTATGTTTTAAAGTATTATAGGATTTTCAAATTTCTGGGATCTTCAAGTATTTTAAGACAACTAGACAACTGCTCTCTATGGTTTCTCAAGCCTGGTGAAGTGTGTCAAGCTGATTCTGCATAGACTTCAGAACTCAAGCCTTCATTTCTTATTTCATTTTGGGGGGGATGGCTGGGAATTAAATTGAGGACCTCATGCTTGCCAGGCAGTCACCTTGTTGCTGAGCTATATTCCTGGCCCATTCATTTCTTATTTCTGCAAAGTGAAGATTATAGAAGTTACAGACAGTTTTATAAAAGATCATATTTTCTATTCCTTATATGTGATAATCCATTAAACATGTTATTTTCATCTGGGTTCTGATTTTGTAAGGAACGATACAATTTTTTGTTTTATTATCTAAATTGCTAGCATTGGGAAACCTTCTGACTACAAATTTCTTGAATTGCAGAACTGTGTTTATTTTTGCATCTCGGTGTCTGGAGCAGAATCTAGTATGTGTCCCATTTATCCTTTAAGTAATATAATAGTGAAAGGGAAATGGGACAGGTCCAAATTGTGAGTGTAGATATTGCCATTAAGAAGGCCATGCTAAGAAAAAGAATTTTAAATTGCTAACACAATACTTTAGACAGGGATCTGACAGCCTCTAAGGTATAAGTTTCCTTAGATTATAAGAAAACTACTTAACATAGCTTTTAAGTTTTCTCTTTTACTGTGGTTTGTACCTTTTAAAATTTTCCTTTAAAAACATTTGCTATTTGCTTATCATGCTTCAAAATTTATTTTAGCTTTTTAATATATATTTCCTGTGTCAGGGAAACAAAAAACTACAATTTATGTCATACTAAAAATCCTAAAATTTAGAGGTAAGTGTTGAATAAAATAGATCAATGACTTTTTCAAAGAAGTGGTGTCTTTCCCTAAAACTAATATCCTCTATGAAAATTTAATATCTTCTTTCCAGCTGATGGTCTATAGTTTTCTTTAGCAGACATCCATATATATTTAAAAGATGCCCATTCTTAAGAACTCATGAGAGCGATACAACCCTAACAGACAGTTTTTCTGCAGCCTCCTCCTCTGAATAATGCTGAGTGGAGAACTCATTTCCATTTTCTCAGCTACCAAGAACCCACTTGTTATGTAACTTGCCAAAACTCTGTCCAATTTGGGGTTAATTTCCTTTTCATTTTACTATAGTTTATCTACAACATCAGAATTTTAAAAATTTGATCATAATTTTTAAATTACTTTTGAAAAAATAACCGTGCTGTTATTAAGTAAACTGTCCCAAACTAAATCGTAAAGAGTCAAGGACATTTATTAAGACAAATGGCATTGTGATATGCAATTATGACAACACCCATTTGAGGAGAATCATTCTTATTTTGTTTTGTTACTTACTTTCCATACAATACTTCCTCTTTAGCCATTACCAAAAGACTTATGTGGACCTTGAACAAGGAAAATAAAACATAATTCAGTGAGCCTGATAAAGACTAATCCACAAAAAGGTAAATACGCAAGTGTAACTAGTGTTGTGAAGTGATATGCATGGCACTTTGAACCCCAGTGATAGGAAAGTTAGTCATAAATAACTTGCTTAAAGAAATGTTAATTTTCCTGAAGTCTGAAAGGTTAGGATGCAGTAAACACAAAGGCCAATGTAGGGCACAGAAGAAAAGTAGAACTATAAGACATAAAGAGTTCTTTGATTAGACTAGGCCTGCACTGACAATGGTTTTAGGAAAGTGCTCTGGAACGTGCTCACATACCTTCAAAATAACACATTATTGGAACTTGCACTTTGTACCTTGAGGAAAACATATACAATGATCAATATATACCTCCTTGGTTTTTAGAAGGTACATAATCACACACTGGGAATTTTTATACATCTAGATTTGAATGGGCCCCATGGAAAGAAGAGGTTCTTCACAGGTCCAAGCTGTGGTTAACAAGTAGCTTCTTTGGTAACATAACTAGGTAGAACCCCTAACAAACACACCAGATGTGCTGCAATAGAGACAGTCATCATCGGGAAGCCTAATAGCGAAGGTTCAGTGCAGACTTTGCTCTTGGAAATGTTATATTATGACCTAGTTCCTAGGAGGAACAGCATATGTAACTGTTGAATATCAAATAACTATTGGCCAGAACATCCTATTATGAACAGGTATTATTAGATCTATGTCTTACATTTCTCTCACTGAGACAAAATACCTGACACCGAAAGTTAAGGGGGAAAGGTTCATTTATGGCAGAACAGAGGCGCATCACAGAGGAGAAAGAGTTCAAGGCAATCAGAAGGCAGCAAAAGCAGCAAATGGCAAGCTACAGCGGCAGTCTTCTTTCTGTCCCTTATATTTTATTCAGGCTAAACAGCCTTAGGATGGGTAGCACTCATACCTGGGCGGGGAGGCTTCCCACTACCCACACACAGAACTATGCCAAACCAATCAGTGGACTAACTTAGTAATAACACACCCTGGATCCCAGGATCACACATTCTAATTCCTGCCACCTCTGTAAAGCTCTACCTATGATTATATGAGCATTTGAAGAGATATTTAGATATAAGCCTTAACAATCTACCAAGTCAGGCAGAAGAATCATGATCTTATATTAAAATGGAAGTGGAATATGTGAACCAAAACTGTCCAAGGGAACAGGCTATCTGAATAAAGAAATGGCCAAGTCTCTCATGACCCTTACATCTGTCTCACTGATACCTATACTGGTATAGTTCATTTATTATTTTATGGCTAGGTGATAGAGGGTGACATAGCTCTAATGTAGTGTATATGTCTCGGTCATCTTCTTTGTTGCTGAGACATGATCTCCAACACCTGCAATGTAAAGGAAGACAAGTTAATCTGGGCTCCTATTTTAGAATTTTCAGTCCATATTCAGCAGGCTTAAACTCAAAACACATGACTAAAAATTCTACTACATCATGGTGACCAGGAAGCAGAAGAATAAAGACAGGAATCAGGAAGGGAGAGATACATCCTTCCAGGTCACACCTCCAGTGACTCAACTTTTCTCATCAGACCCTACCTTCTAAGAGCAAGTCAGCTATAATGCTTTCCTAATGCAAGCACATTTGTAAAGCTCCATCTGCACATTGCACCCCTGAACTCCAAAAGATCCATGAGCATACCTTCATGCAAAACGGACTTAGTCCATTTCTAAAAGTTGCCAATATCCTAATAGTTTGGGCATTGCTAAAAATTCCAAATTCAAAGTCTTCTCTGTGCTTCAAAGCAAACTATTAGCTGTGAGTTCTTCTAAAATCCAACAAGAAAGTTAAACACTACCAATGTACAGTGGCACAGAGTGAACATTCCCATTCTGAAAGGAAGAAACCAATGAGACCAAAGCAAGATCAACATCCAGTAGCGGAAACACTAGATCCTGTAGTTTCATGTCCAGCCCCTACAGCGTTGCTGGCAGTTGTAACCCTTATGCCTTCTCTCTCGGTCTAGCTCTGCTCATTTCTTAGAGTTTTCCTCTGATGTTCCATGTTCTAGCTAATTCAGCTTTCTGGAATCTCCAAAGAACTTCCAGCTTCACTCTCACAGATTCACACACTGCTCTTTTCAGGGGACACTGCCTGACCTCCCAAATTTTCTTCTGAAAATGGACAGAAGCCTTCTTTATCTCACAACCCTTGTAGCCTCCAGCTCATAAGCTAATACCATGTGGAGGGTGCCAAGGTCTGTCCCCAGCTAGAGCAATAATCGGGCTCTTCTGTGTCATGTTTGCAAAGGTCTCAAGTGCCTGGATGACTGACCAATATGAACTGAATCCTGAGGAATTTCCCTAGGAGGCCATTGTTCAGTATGGTGCCCTGAAGCTCTCTTCTGAAAGCAGTATCTTTCACTTTTGCACAATTTTGAGCCTGCAAATGCTGGTGCCTTGCTGGTTTCTCACATGACCTCAGGGCATCCTTCCTGTTTTCTTGATGTACAAAGCACTTGGCTTCTTTTTATTCTTTTCAGCAACAAAGTTTTCTTTGGCCATAACTTTATACAGCCCAGTTTTATAGGAGTGTCCTTTCTGTGGATACTCAAAACTTTAAAATGTTCTCAACTGTGCCATTTTCTCTTTACTACCGATATAGAGTGGGTAAAAGCCCCCACCAGTACTCATGTCACAGCCTGAATGCTGGGCTGTCTCGAAATATTTTCTGCTAGATTAATTAGTCTGCCAACCTTAACTTCAGTGTCTGGTAAAGTCTCAGAAACTAGCAAAGTGTGAATAAATTTTCTTCCAGAGTGCTACACATGTGGTCTTGAGTCTAACTACCAATGCAGTCTCTGTTCTCAAGTGAAACCTCCTGAGCCTTGTCTTCACTATTTGCATTTATATCTGCATGGTCTTCTGAGCTCTGACAAGAATCTACTGTCAAGCTCAGCTCACAGCATTCTAGGACTGCATCACTAGCTAGCATCTCTGAACATTTCCAAAGTCCTTTTGCAAATCAGTTCAAAAGGCTTCTGAACCCATGGTCAGGTGTGGTCACAGGAATAACCACATTCTGGTATCAAAATCTGTCTTAGTCATTTTCTTCATCCTTGAGACACAATGTCTGCCGCTTGCAATTTAAAGAAGGAATTTATTTCAACTCAGGTTTGGAGTTTCAGTACAAATTCAACAGGCTTAAACACAAAATGGCATGATACAAGGTCCTGCAACGGAGGAGAGTTGCACATGCCAAGACAATGGGGAAGCAGAAGGAGGAAGGCATCTGAGACGGAGGTATACCCTTCCCAGTCATGTTTTCCAAGACCCGCTGCTTCTTATTTTCTAACAGCAAGTCAGGTATAATGTCCTCAGAATACTGTCACCTTAAAAAAGAAGCCCATCTGTGAGCGTATGAAGTTTTGAGATGACACTAGATATAGTCATTAACAGTGTGCAAATTGCTTGACTTGTCATAAACAGAGCAAGTTGAAAATTATATTATTTCACTACTGCACTCCAGCCTCTTTCTCCAGTGCTCAGGAAACGAATAGAGTTCTTGGTCATACTTGTTTCCAGTCATTCTGTTTGTGCAGAACTGGTCCAGTGTAAGAATTGCACAGATCCATTATGCTAAAAATGTCTTAACTGATATCATGGGATGAACAAGATTGAGAGATCAAATAAAAGAAGATATGGGACAAAGCAGTATAATGGGCCTATGGGAGTTGTAACAATGTATGAGGATATGTTTAATCACATGTGGATGCCAATTAGAGGAAATTCACTCCAAAGAGGCACTATGGAAACAGAGATGAAATAACTTGGTCAGAAAGTGCCGGATCTCCTCTGACCTTGATGATGCCACTTTACTCAGGCAATCATGAGTGCAGTAAACACAGTTTCAGAGGTAGAGGCTATGCCAATAGCGTGGGCTTCACCCTCTCTTTTTCCTCTCTCTCAAGCTGATCCAGCTCTGTCTGTTGTTGACTGCCTGCCCAAGCAGTAGAAGACTGAGCCTCAGTATAACAAAATTCTTCAGAGGGTCCCAACAGACACTTGATGTGAGGTTGATTAAATTATATCTCTCAATTCTAGAAAGGGTATTGATTCATATTAACTGAAATTCTCATATTCCAGATACAAATTTTCCTTTCTTGTCCCTATACTTTATTCAGTACTATCTAAAGGCTCACAGAATATCTAATGTACCAAGATGAGACTTAGTCTCACATTGGCTAGAGTGGAGTTTCACTTTGTAATCATCATGGCAATGTATTACAAACATGAGATCATACGGGTCACACGCTGTTTTATGCTACCACTTACTACCCATCTGCAGACCTCATCTAGCCTCATGGAATGACAGAATGGTTTTCTCAAAGTATGCCCAGGATGCTAACTTGGACATGGCACCCACTGTGAATGGTGCACTATCCTTCAATATATGGCACATACCTTAAACCATAACCACTGTATGGCATAGTGTCTCAAATTGTGGAAAAGTTCTTCCCAAAACAAAAAATGAAGATGATAATGGCTTTGTCATCATTATTAAAATTTTTTGTGTTTTATTCTAACATTTAGTCTCAGCAGGTCTAATAGTCCAGTTTTTCCAAGGGGGAAGGTCACCACTGAGAGATATAGTAAGATTAAATTTTAGTGAGCCAAGGAAGGAGAGAGTCACTATCTGGGAGGGGCAGATGATTGACACTGGTCATCATGAGACAGTGGGAAAGGGCCAGGAAGAAATATATTTGACTTCCAGCTTACTGGAGTGTCTCTCTAACATGCCCAAGATGAACTATAACTGTATCTGGATGAGTACAGCAACCATGTCCTAATGAAGGCAAAGTTTTCTGAAACCAGACATTGCAGTATACGGATCCAGTAAATTCATGAGACAAGGCATATAGACTAGTACAAGTCTAGCCAAAAGGGAAGGGGTGGTCCAGAAATATGAATCATGGGAAATATAAATTATTTATAGTCAACATAATATTATGCATGGTGTATTGCGTGACGTCATATATTATGCTCCCTGACTTTTCACTTGTTAACGTGCAGCATTTTATCACTCCTTGGATGTGTGGCTCTGACATGTTACTTCACTGCTTTTTAACTAAAGGGGAAAAATGATGTCTTTTAGCATACTGCCGCAGAAGTAAACAAAATGGAGAGAGAGAGAGAGAGAGAGAGAGAGAGAGAGAGAGAGAGAGAGAGGGAGAGAGGGAGAGAGGGAGAGAGAGAGGGAGAGAGAGAGAGAACCTCATTCCCGGGTGTTATGTAGCATGGGTGGTAGAGATAGGGGATGGAAAGTAACAATTATGACTCTAGAACTAGCTACAGACCCCGGTGCCAGATAATTCAGCCCAATAACCTCCCTATAAATGTGTCCAAGGAGGACTCTGGAGAAACTGTGCCTATAGGTAGTATATAAAATCAAGGAGGTGCAAGAGATGGCCTGATGCACAAACTGTAGGCATCTTACACTTTCCCAGCAGATGTACCCACCCCCATAGATTCCTCCAATATTGGCAAATAATAATTCATAACTGTCTCTTTCTCTGAAGAATTGCTTACAGCTAAAGCCAAATCATATATAACTGTGTCTCTCTTCTCATAAGGATACAGGTCCAACTCCAATTCAGGGGATAAACTTCAGCCAGTGGTCCATTGACACAAAGAATGAAACACAGGCTTTTGACCTCAAAGAGGAAATAACTCAAAGGTATGATTTTGCTCCAGATTTTCTCTGTGGAGTTAAAGGAAAATTAGTTTCTATTAGGACCATATAGTTGTTTAATGTTTAATCCTCACCCTCTCCTGCCTCCCTACCCTTCTTCTGAGGCACTCCCTGTAAATCACTTAATTTTATGTGCTTCCGCTTCCAGGAGACCTAACCTTAGACAATTGGAGAGTCCGATTCATTTCCAGAATTGATATTAAAAATATTTGTTCTTAAGTCCTGTTATCATATTTCATGTATGCTTTCTGGTTTTATAGCTTTTTGCTTGTATAAGTTTTACTACATAAATGGCTTGCTTTACTTTGATGTATGTTTGATCTGATAATTGAGAAAGTTACATTTCTATTGTAGCGAAATAACCATCATGTTTACACTTAGCTCCATATTTTGTTAAGTAGTATCTATCAGCAGTATCAAAACTTGAACATTTCCTCTTTCCCATCATCTTTCAATTTTCTTCCTCTATAGTCACTTTTGGAATAGTATCTTCCTAAGAAGAATTTAAAAATCATGTGCAATATATGTGCACCTATGTTTATAGCAGTACAATTTATAATAGTTAGATCTTGGAAACAACCCAGATGCCTATCAACCAAGGGATGGATAAAAAAGATGTGGCATTTTTATAAAATGGAGTATTACTCAGCCATAAAGAAGGACAAACTGAAGACTTTCATAGTAAGTGGATGCAAATTGAGACCATACTCATAAGTGAAATAAGTCAGGCTCACATGTATAAACATATTGACTACCTGATATGAGAAATTGAAAGAGTAAAATATACAATAGAAATTGTGAAATGGGGAAAAAATTGTTCAAAAGGAAAAAGGAACGAGGATGAGAGAAAGAAGAAAGAAAGGAAAGGAAAAGGAAAAAAATATAAGATAGTTATACTACTAGTTTCTCATGGGTCATAGAAAAGAAAGTTTTGTGCTAATATTCTTTGGAGAAATTTTTATGAACCTAATCTGTACTCTGAGTAACTATTTTAAAGAGCACTCATTGTATAAAGTATTCTTATCCTCCTATTATTTTGTTATGAAATTTTGTTTTACTTTTTTCATTAAATTAAAAAATTAAAAAATAAAATGAAACAAAAGACCTGCAGTTAATTAAAGCTATACTCATAGACAGCACTACCTGCATGTTTCATGGTGGGTTTGTTTTTTTCTAGTAGTTTCTTCATGAAGAGCTCACAGAAACCAAATTTCTTGAGTTTTTGCACATTAAATGAGTTTGTCTTTATATAAAATTACTGATTTGGTATATTTCATCTTGAATTTTTAGGAATTGTTCCACTATCTTCTAGATCTACCTAAATGTTATTATAAGGAAATCTGATGTCAGACTAATCTTATTTTCTATTATTAATGACTTGATCTTCTCATTCTATATGCATAAACATCCTTGTAGTCAGGTGCGATGGCACCTGCCTGTAATTCTAGAACTCCTGGATGTTAAGCCAGGAAGACTGCAAACTCAAACCCAGCCTGGGAAAATTACAAGGCCTTGTTTCAAAATGTAAAAAATTTTAAAAACTGGCTGGTGTTGTAACTCGTACAGAAACTCTGGATTCATTCCCTAGTACTAAAACAATCTCTCTCTCTCCCTCCCTCTCCCTCTCTCCCTCCCTCTCCCTCTCTCTCTCTCTCTC